>JAPYZS010001007.1:0-41581 GCA_030522925.1 Trissolcus japonicus | reverse complement strand
CTTAAATAAGTTAATGAATCAATGTTTTATTATAATCAACTTTTTAACTGTGGAATAAACGAGTTCATCATGATGATTTACAGTTGAAAATTCATATTTGAAATTTGAAAATATATTCAATCATACATGTAACGCGCCCGAAGCGCGTGCACTCTCCTAGTTTTTAAACTAGTAAGAGAGATAAATAGTGACTTCGATATGAAAATCACCGTGGAAACCGATAAATACTTGGTATCGGTTGCATTTATAATTTTTTTTATTTTAATGACTTGCAAGATAACATGATAAAAGGTACGCGTTATCTAATTTAGATTAATTAATTGATAACGTTTTTATTTTACGTATGTTCGTTTATAAGACAAATTATTTTTACCAAAGCGGAGGTGTATGTCGTTCCTCGTACCACTCGTTTATCAAAGACGATATTTGAGCAAGGAGATTGTTGGTCGATGCTAAAAAATAGGTCGTGATTAGTTGACAAAAATTCATCAATCATTAATAAAAGAAACCTCGTAATGAATCAACGAAACAGTAGTAAAATTAATTGAATGATTGTTTGAACAAATTATCATAATTGTATTTTAATTTTTTTTTATCCAAGCATGATTTATGGTCGGGAAGGGTAAGTTTTCAAAAACCTCAGTTTTGACAGTTGCTGAAAAGAAAAACCAAAATAATTTTTTATTCGAAGTGCTAAAAAATGGAATGCGATGAAAAATATTTCTAAGTCTGGCCATGAGTCATTGTATCAATAATGCCACATTCAATAATCGCAAATTTTGATACCGATCTCAAACTGGCAAAGTTTGAATCAATAGTGGCAAAAAGTTTGATTTGATTGTTGAAGTTTCTTCACGAGAGGGTCATTTATTATCTGGAGCACCTATGTCTAGTTCACTTTGCCAAAACTGTTTGACCCAGCCAGTTTATATTCAGTAAATTTGGAACGTCACACAGCCAGACGAAAAATAACATTTGACAACTGAACCCAAACGCTAAGAAATTGTTCTGTCATGCAAGCTCATATTTTTTGCGCTTGAAAACAAACGTGATGGCAGATAAGCACAATTCATCAAATCGTTACCCGCGATTTAGGAGCGCATTCTCATCTCCTTCGATTGGATCCAATTTTTGAGGTAATCGGGGTGCACGGCTAAAAACACAATTTTCTAGTTTCATTATTCCCTAAACCACAAGTTTGTTTCAGTTAAAAAAATAAATCCCTAAAGACGAGTAATTTACGATTTTTCGGTATTGTAGTTCTCATTCAAGAATTATTTTTTTGGACTAAACATTTTTCATTTCAAAACCAAAATGGTTGAGAATTTTATTCGCAAATTGAATAGTACCCTATCATGGCATCGGAAAACCATTTTTTCAATCTAAAATTTGAATTTTGACATTTTTCTTTGATACAATTTCGACAAACTTTTTATACTGTGGACTTTGTAGCGAATTACGACCACTGCAGCATCATTAAGTCGTGTTTTATAAGGTTTGATAAAAATCGTCAAACAGCGCGAAACTTGTGTTCAGCCCCCAACTTGCTGGCTAGTTCATCCACCTATCGATTTGTTTGGCGTGCAAGCAAATCCTGACCCTCCGCAACTTACGTTTGCACAAAATCAGGCTTCCTCGACTTCCGCAGTCGTTCGTCTATGGAGGAAATGCTGGTGATTGTGGAAGGTGCGTTCGAAGGGTAGTAGGAAAATTCTTCGGTGGCCCGTAGAGCGACCGGGCAGCGCGCCTGGTGACTCCGGTGACGCACTTCCGGTCGCCGATGATTCATAGCCATCAGGTGTTTGAACCTGGTGCGGCATTGCATCTCGCTTTCCTCGAGGTTTGTCCCTACGTGGTTGCAGGTGATGCCCAAAAGCACCGCCACTTCTGGCGGGGGCATCAAAAATTCACCAGTCTTTACAGTCGTTACAAACGGTCTCGGATGATTAACATAATGGAGTCGTGCATTTCGCATGCGAATTTGTTCGGCCTCCTCCTCTTGCTCCTGTATGCGTCGCAGCTTTGCGTTCAGGACTTCTGTAAAGTCCTCGGTGGAGAGGACCATTGAAGATTTTCCCGATAGAGTTGAGCTCCTGTCGTCATCTCGAAGGCTTCCATGACTTTTGCTGTGACGAAATTTCAGTGGGCTCACTCGATGATTCTAGAATACATTTGTTTTACAAAATTAAGGTACAACATTTACGGTACAAATAAGTGTGATGATAAAGTTGTATTGTAACTTTGTAACAATCATAAAATTGAAGTTTAAGTGAAAAGAAACATAAACTTTTTTGTATTAATATTTGTATTCAGCTGTCAAAGAAAATCGTCTTATGAAAGTTATCTAGCAAAACTTGAAAATTATGTTAAAGTGGAAATTTTATTTTTTTATATCAACTAATATTTGAGATGTTTCGTTGTTTATAACATAATCATTAAAAATAATAAATTATTAAATAAGTATACAATTATATTTTTTATGTAAAAATCATTGACCCCGCATTTTTTTATTCTAAGGGTGATTGTAATTTTTATATGAAAAGTATAGAAAAAATACGGAAGTAATTTTCTGTCTATAGATAGAAAAATAAATATTATGACATTTAATTTGTGTAGTAATTTGTCAAAAAATAGATAAAACAGCATTTTAAGTTTGCGATGTTTACATTCAACATTCGAATTGAAATGGAACATTTTTAAACGAAGGCACTAAAATTTATTTCCTATATGTGTGAATTCCGGTAATAACCAGGTAAATGCCTTATGCACTTACCTGGTTATTGCTCGAAGCCACAGATATTGTAGTTGAAGAGATAATTTTCTAGGTATATTTATTATCACATAGTAGTTTGTACTTTTGTTATTAGTTCATTGATTTTTTTACTTGATTTGGAAAAAAAGTGGATAAATAATATAAGTATTTTGTCATTTGAAAAAATGACTAAGAAATCAATAACTGCTTTTATAAACATGCT
Source organism: Trissolcus japonicus (assembly GCA_030522925.1). Taxonomy (NCBI): domain Eukaryota; kingdom Metazoa; phylum Arthropoda; class Insecta; order Hymenoptera; family Scelionidae; genus Trissolcus; species Trissolcus japonicus. The sequence continues at coordinate 38,606 of JAPYZS010001007.1, read as the reverse complement.
ACTTTGTTAGCAAGCGCCTACTTAAAAATGAAAGGGTAACTTAAAGAGCAATTTAACGTATGAACCAAATTAACATTGCAACTAGACTTCTCGAGTAATTTTTCCACAAATTATCTTTGAACTAAATCTGTCTTAAAGCGGAACCTGCGGTTGCCCTGGATGTGAGAAATATGAATAGATTAATTAGACCGATATTCAAATGAAAAGTCTACAGTCAATAAATTACATTTCAAGTTCGTGAATAGTCACACTTTTGGCCAAAAATTATGGCAAAAGTACCATATTCCCCGATAGTGACACGTAGATTGAATAACTGCGCTTCTCTGTGTTGAAAAAAATCAATTGCGCATGTTTACTTTAGTTACCGTTGATTTTTTTATTCACGATTTTCACACGTGCGTAATTGTTAACTTATATTATTCAATTAAAAGTGGAGTCTGGTATATGTCTCAAACAAAATTTAATCCGAATTGTAACTGTATTGCATTTCCAACTTACTTATTTTCAAAATAAGATCCAACTTTTGTACTCACATAAAATGAATCAACCCCATTAGGCAGTTAAAACCATTTAGAGCAAAACCTAGAGAATGTCCGGAAACCGACTAAAAATATTAAGAAAATTCTTCTTTTTTTCTTTTCACAAAATTGCACCGTTAATCTCCACGATGAAAAACTACAACTAGTCGTTCCTTTTTTTTGCAATAATTGATTACATAAGTAATGTTCTATTATTCACACAGACCAAACAACGATTGACCATAGCGCCACCTACCTGCAAGTTTGCAGCCAGGAGGTGTTCGTTGGACTTGCAGAGGCGTCTCCTGCTGACAAATTTGGAATTTCTTTCATTCCTGGAGCAGACAGTGATGATGGTTCTGGTTGACGAGGAACCGCCGTCGCTCAAGTCGTTATCAGGCTGGATGACGGGAAGACTGATGCTGTCGAAGCCGTCCTTGTGGATGACGGTGAACGCGGGCGCGTGCTTCTCATGGTCGAAGGACACGGCGTTCATCGTGGGTGCCAAGGCCGAAATTCCAGCCGGCATCTCGATCAATTAAGCGTGTCGTATCGCGGTCAACCTCTTTGATTCATCGTCACAAGCCCCATCGGCCATTCCCATTGATTGTGCATGCCTCGGGCGTCCTTGACGCCGTGCTGCTATCGTTATTTGCCCGACGTCCAGGAATATGCATTTGCAATGTCGCGTGACTCCCTCGGGCCGGCCGATCGACGGAAGCTCGACTTGGCCGCGACTCCTCACCGTAGATACAATTTACGTCACATCGATCTGCGGATATTTTCCATTACACTCTCCTTGTCCTTTTCGGTTTCTTTGATGAGACTAATCGGGATGAATTAATAATGAAGGTTATCCCTTTTTTTACAAATATAAATTTTAACTTGGAAGGAATTGAACACTCAGTCAAGGTCCATGTTTAAAATATATATAACATATATTCCAACATCTATGTAACATACATTCATTTTTATCTAGAGGGGGTTAAACCCATGAACATTTTCTTCTGTTCTTTGTTTGTATGTACGTTGTAAATGTCTGATTAGATTTCAGAAAGAAGAACAAAAATTAACCCTTTCAGGATAGAGCATAATTTGTGATTCTTTATATTTCTACTGATTATTTATTTATAACCTCAGAGTATTATTATTATGAAATACTATCAATGTGGACAGACACAATTTTTAAAGATTAGAAAAAATATAGATTTTACAAATTTATCATGCAAATTTAGGTTGAGGCTTGCAGAGGTTTATTATTTGTTGTATCGATTTCATATGACTGACGGACTACCTTATCAAGAATATTTTGGTTCCGTTCGTGCGTAATGTCTAAATTTCATGTGATGATAGCAGAAGAGAATTGTGTGTTAGTGTTTTTGATATGTTGAATGTCGGATAAAAGTGTACGACTGGGTCACATTCTAGGACATCAGATATTCTGCATAAGGAAATGGAAATGAGTTATGATGAGAAATATCTAGAACAAAATTTTGCAATATATATCTGTGAGTTTCTTAGAAATTTTGATAATTCAATTTATTAAAGGTTGAAATAGACAATTTTTTTGATTTGATCATGACCCTTTTGAGATTGATCTAGGTCTTATTTGAGAACGATACTGTTCATCAGACATGAATATTTTAAACTGCACCAACACGACACGTATTTGAGAATATATTCAGACATGACACCTTGCAAGTAACCTAAATTGATTCTTAAAAAAATTAAAGTCTAATAGAACTGGAAATAAAAAAACTACATCTTTGTCATTGAAAATGCCATTTTTAAAATGTCGTGAAAAATTGTTTTATTTCAAAAAATATATTTTTCATCTGAAATGGCTCGATTGTAAAATTGTAAGATACATATTAGTCGCAAGGGAAAGAAATGCTTGAATAGTAAGAAATTTATTTCTATTTATGTGTTTGCAATTTTTTTCAAAGTTTTAGATGAATAATAGAAGCATATATTTTTATAAGAAAGGGGTTGTAAGTAAATGCAGTGCGATAGGTTCTTTAATGTTTACTTGCACAGTCTTTACGTAGTTGCATGTAGTCATACATTAGGTGGTAAATATTGACATAATTTGAACGACAAAAATATAACATATCATTTTATGATTTGAAAATTGAAAAATTATCACATGAATAAACTACGTTGCTCATGGCAACTAAAATCTCACGAAAAAAACAGATTTTTAACGTTTTCTTCCCATCTAAAACTGTTGCTCCTTAATGCGATCGATATTACGATATAACGTTTCGTGCGTGCATGAAAATAAAGTTGATAGAAAAAAAAATTTTTGATTGTTTACCTCTATTAGTAATTGAATTTTACCGACATTCACATTCCCTTCCTCTTTGACATCTGTTTTATTGATCATTTAAAATTGGCATTTCCACTTAAAAAAATTTTAAAACAACGTTTTTTTCGAATTTGTTTGATGATTGTATTTTAACAGGGCAGAGATAAGAATGAAGATGAAAAATTATAAAATGAAGTTTGTAATTACTTATTGGCGCGAAGACAGTAAGGGAAAAAATACAGCACTCGTCATCCCGGCGAGACCGGCTGATTGTACGAGCGGACAAGTTCCTTATGGTTACGCTGTTACAGAATATATACTGCGGTAGCACTGATGGTAGTGTGGTGTATATTTTTAACGACTGACCACTCAATACCATTGACCACTTGGTGGCGCATGCTTATTACACGCCACGAGGTTTGTACTCGTGAGCTATAGTTTGTTTCATCTTCTTAGAGTCTACCTTTAATTTTCTTAAACGATTATTTTCATTCGTTTGAGATTTTTTGGATCTAATATTTATTCAAGAAAACTGTTCAATAATGCTGTTTGATTAACATGCAAATTGTTTGACATTATGTAAATGACAAATTGTTGACAATTTGAAAATATATAAATAAAACAAATATACGCTTTTCATTTCAAATGAAGAATTTGTAGATTAAAAAAATTGTTATTTTTTTTAAATACGATCATTTAGATTTTTCAAATGGATTTTTTTCTAACGAGATGTAAATTTATGTTTCATTTAAATGTGTTATGTAAATTTGCACTCTCAACGATACCAATAAACTGAAAAGGAACTGCAGTTAAACTATGTGTAATGTAACATAAGATATAGTTCCAGATTGTTATTCATGCCAGAGAAGAAAAATGTAGAGTATTTCGTTGACTGCAAAAAAATCAAGTAAACATACATACAGGTAATAAACAATTTTGCGATTCATTGAATCTACAGAATTGATTTGTTATCGAAACGTTATCGGAATGCAATATACTATTATTTAATTACTCTGAGTGACAGTTTTTTTAGATATTTAAAATTTTAATTTCCATTTTTTTGTATTTTTAGAAAGTATAGTAAAATGAAGTGTAATATCTGATGGATTTTCAGAGTCGTTCACCTTAGAAAATTGTGTTTTATTTTAAAATCACAAATCTTGATTCGATAAAAAAACTTTCTTACTTTCGTAAATAATAACTCCAATGTGGCATTTTTTATGACTTGCGATACGTCTTTCTCACGTTTGTTTCCAAACTTTGTTCACTACGAACATTCATGGCGAATTGATATTTAGGGTTCATTTTGTGCTGTAGATGTGGTTCTCTTAATGATCTTACACTTTTTTTGTAGAAACAACCTTTAACGATTCAAAGGTGTACTGCAAGAACTATTTTGAGGCTAAGGCATACGAGAAACGTGATAAGAAGAAATAGTCAAGTTGTTGGATCTGATATAAAGACGGCACGCGACCCGTGATGTGACAATATATATATACTTCATGATTATCGAATTCGATCGCTATGTGCAGTTATTCACATCATGACTACTTTTATCAAAGCATCGCTACTCTTGATGACAGAACAATTCAATGTTTTATCTTTTATTTTTCTCTTTCTAAATTATTAGTTGAAAAATTAAATTACGAAAGACAGAATTCAACTAGTCAACTAGAAAAAACAAAAATAAAAAAAATTGAAATGAGTTTAAAACATAACTTGAGCATTAACAAAATATAAAATATTATATTTGCAATATACGAATATCAAACATAATACCTGGATGGATTTCTATATTTTCTGTGACGATGGAGCATAGTTTGAGGAGTCCGATAAGTGAAACTCCTGCAGTAGTTTTCGGAGGGCATCCTATACAGCTGAACATCTTTCTCATTGCACATTTGACACTGCTGGGTCGATGTTCTTGACATGTTCTAATTGTTGAGACGAAATGTTTCAATTGAGTCACTTATTACATTTATTTGATATCTTTGTTGAATTCGACATTGTTATATGCACAGTAGTTTGACACTTTTGGAAATAACATGTACATAAATTGAAATTATTATTTTACGAATTTCAGTATGACATTATACTACAATTTAGACGTTTCTAAATTATTTATATTTTTTAAGGAAAAGTCTGATATTTACAAAGATATTGTGACAATCCGTCGGTGAGCGTTGGTTAACTGGACGATGAAACGTGAAGGAAGTTTTGTTACCATGACAACCTAATATAAGATTATTTCGATGTCTACAAGTTGCATTTGAATTGCGAGTGAGCATAGAGCATATCGATTACATACATCTAAGTGATGTGCAAATAACAAGATTCTTCATCTGGTCCGTTTCTAGCAATCTTTTTGAAAAGAAAAAAAATTTTTTTTCGCACATTTTTTGTAAATAAAATTTTTGTAAATAAAATATATGAACAAAGTATCGCTTCTAAATATTTCAAATTATTTATAAAAAGTTATGTAGATTTTCTTGTGTTCAAATATTATATTTATAAAAAGTTATGTAGATTTTCTTGTGTTAAAATATGTATCAAATGTCAGACATAAAAGAGAGTACAGTAATGATGATAGTTAACAACTAGAGGCATAAAATAATAACCTTTGACTTATATAAGAACAAACTTTAAGTTTAAATCGATAAAAAAGAACAAATGAAGTTATTACAATTTATCTCGTGGAGAGTCAATTGTCTTAATAATTCAAGAAAAAATGACATATAAAACTACCGAAACAGATCTTTATTATTTAAATGACGAGTTCAAAAATATGTAATATCATGGCAAGTGATAAACGACAATTATAATACTAGAATAAGTAAGTGATAACGAGAGTTGAACTAATAATGTAAAGTAAAAAACATTTGAAGTGCGATACGCGCTTCAAATGTTGACTTCTACTAAAGGTTACGTACAATTTTTTTGACATTTAAGAATTAAACTTGAAAAATTATAGATACCCAAAAGTTTACACGAGTTTTTACTGCATATGATGTGATTGAATATTATTTCAACATTTTTATAAATGCAAAAGAGTTATTTGTTAAAACAATATTCCAAGCAAGATGCATCATTCCGGCATTGAAGTGAGTGAAAATATTCCATTTGGTAGTTTATGATAACAAAACAAAAGTTAATATAAACTTAAAATTATGAAACAATTTAAACCGTTATGTTGAGTGACAATTTTTATTTTCAGAAATTGTGCAATTTCTTCGGTCAACGTGATGTAGAAAGTGATCGAAGAAAGTGCATCTCCATTGAAGAAGCTGCAAGCGCCAATGAAAACGGAAGTGACATTTTCATGAAATTGAGTAAATTTATAGCAATAGGCTTATTAGTTCTCGCAGTCGTGTTAATGCTGTACAATGCGGCTTACCCACTCGACGGTGAAATGTGTGTGAAAAGTAACATCGCAGATATACCCTACGTCACGTTTGTGTCACTGGTTGACAAATGTCTACCGACTGATCGCTCAAAAGTTGCCTATTATTTCAGCGACAGCTTAGTCTTACTTTTCCAATCGATACTTTTTTATATTCCGTTCTACATTTGGAAACGTGTGAAATTCATCGACGTCTCGGGTTATTCAAGATTCGGTAATAAATTATCACAGGCTGTCAACGAAAATGGAAAACCAATATTCTGGGAGATGTTTTGCGAATTTTTGGCATTTGCAAATGCGTTGTGTCAAATTCTTTTCATCAACAACATTCTGTTCGATAAGTCGCTGATAGGCTTCCCGGAACTTTTAGCGTACACCCGAAACCATTATAATGATAGGTGGACTTTGTTAAAGAAATTGTTTCCTGATCACATTTGCGATTCGGCGTCAATGTTACGGGATGAAAATTTCGAAATTCTGTGCTCCTTGTTGATCAACGCAAACAAAACGATTTATGTTTACGTCTGGATTGTTATTTTTACGCAAGTTAATTTGTTAAGTGCAAGATTTGTTTACGGACTGCTTAAATTTGTATGGACCATAATTTATGTCCGCCTTTCAAATTATTAGTCATCAATTTGTCTAAATATTGTGTTTCAAGTAGTCTGAATAATCATGTTTTCTATCATTGTAAATTAAACAATTTTAACAAACAGTAGAGTTTGAAGTAAGTATATCAAATTGACTTTATTATTATGGATTTTCGTTCTTTTTGTTTTGTTACCTTGTTATACTTGATAAGAGTAAAGTCCATGAATGACACATATATGGACCCATATTTGTTACATATATGGTGACAGACCTACAAAACCGATATATGCCATTTATGCAGCATATATGGATCCATATATGTCGCATAACTGTTATCTATAAATGGGCCATTTACGAACCAATATATAAATTTTTATGTGGATAGTTTTCTTGATTAATTAAAAATTAATTATTATCTATAATGATTTATCATATACTGATCACAAACATTTTTATCTTAAGTGGTTCAAATACTGTATGTCGGTATGATTTATATACCGACGTATTTTGAAGCGCCTAAATCTTCGTTATCTACACTGACTAAAAGGTTTGGTCTTTACAAATTCCTATTTTATCGACAGGCAATTAACAATAAATACTAATCAATTAAATTATGAACTGAAATTAAACTTAATTAAAGCCATTTTCAAAATTTAACGTTATTGTGATAATTGTAAATATTTTTTCTTAATAAATAAATAGATTGTATCTTCCGTGAGACATCGGAACATTTTTTGTTTCAAAGTTCAGTAAAAATATGCAAGGGGTCGCACAACATTTCAGTTATTAAACCACTCAAATGTATCGTTTTGTATTTTTCAGAGATAAAATTCATAAAACAAATTTATTTTGAAAACAATTTTAAAATAAAAATTGTTTGAATATTTATTATACTGAAAAAAAATGAGAGCAGGTTTTTGTTTGTTTTTGTTTTTCATCTTTAAACCAAACCAATCATGTAAAATATTCATTGTGCTATAAATACTGTTGATGAATCAAAAAAATAGTATTTCAAAAAAAGGTTTGAAGACTTCAAAGTAAACAACTTTAATAGTAGAAGTTCTGTTATCAATCAACCTGATCTAAATGAGTTTTACAGAGTTTCTTGTTTGGTGTCAAATTGAGTGCTCCATCATTGCTCTAATAATGGTAAAAATCAGTTCTGTAAAAAAATTCAAGGGCGCGAAAAAAGTGATTTGAACTTATCCGGACACAATAATTACAGGGAAACATTAATGTTTTTATACACAACCACTTCTTAATTTCATCCCTCAATGTTACCCATCACATCCTAATCTCAGATAAAGTGTAACATCATAAAATGACATATTTTTTATCTTCCATCATCAGATACCGGACAACTTGACTCATCAAAAGAGAAAAAAAATCAAACTTTGACGACGAGTGATGGATGGCTATCAAGCACAAGACAAAGAGAACCAGGTCATTTTCAAGGAATCAGAAATGAGATCTCATTTTTAATTGATCGTGTATGATTTCAATGTACGAAGTCGAATCTCTGGGAATCACATCGAGGAATTTGAACAAAAGCGGCTTTCGAAAACGCGGGGTATGTTTTTCAGAGGTCTCGACGAGAGAGGCGAAGGAAGGAACCAGCGAGCGAAGAAAACGACAAGAAGGGCAGAGATTTTGGCACCATGCTGAGTTTCCTAATTGCCTCGCTTTCGAGCGTCCACGGCCAGAACGCCCTTGAACCCTAGTGTTCCTCGCGCACCTCGGGGCCCAGTCTCTACTACCTTCTTCCTCGTCCTTCTTTGGTTAATCCCGCGGCCCCACTTATATGCTAAATAAGCAGCATCATCTATCACACTGCGCGAAACGATATATTTGTTTTTGGTGGAACTCTTTAATTATTTACAACCAGCCCCCGGGAGAAGGCCCGTTGTCTAACCACACCACTCGGGACGTCCTGCGCCGCAAAAATATTAATTCTTATCAACTTCGTGAAATATTTCCTGTTTAGATTGAACCACTGCGAGGGTTGTTCATATTCGTTACCAGAACGGGATAAGAGATATGACCTGTGCAAGGGGCCATTTCGCAAAACACTTTTGGTCGGTTCCAATTTGAGAGAGACGCAGGTTGAGATGAATAGTAACGGTAAAGATGAGCGTATGTTTTTCAGGCCGAGGCCTAGTTTGAGAAAGTTTTATAAATGGCAGTCGAACTTTAACGTACAAGCCTAGAAACTAATGCAGTGTTACTTGGAGAGAAACAGGAACGATGAATTATTGGTCCGATGTATCGGTAAAATATTGAGACGTGTATAAATCTATGACACTTAATCTCGTTTATGTTTTTTTTTAATGATGGGCTGTTGCTTAACACGTTCAGCGCTTGTCATATAAAAGTGATTCTCTGTTTTTTGTTTAACGCCGAAATTGATAGAAATTGTTCGGACGCCAAAAGTGAAATTTTCATAAAAACACACGATTCATTCGAGGGAGGGAATTCCTCATCGACTCGATTATAGGTGTCGAATTCTTCACTTTTGTTTTTATCCCGAACTGCGGCTCAGATTTACGAGAATCGGATTCCGATCCACTCTGGCGTGTGATCTTTGATGGCTTTTAAAATTGAAGGAGAAAGTGACCGAAATCACGTTTTTTTGTTTTGTTTTTTTCTTTTTTTGTTTTGTCCCTCTGTTTTTGTTTTCTATGGAAGAAAAAAGCAAAGTGTCACTGACAATCAGCAGGGTCTCTTTGTGAAGCCAAAAAGCCGAAGTGCAGTTCATCTCAAGGTTCAAAACGTTCAATTCTTGATTGCTTAACATCTCAATGTGGTCAGTCAACGTAACACCTTGTTTTTCAGCTTGCCTAATCCCGTTTAGCTCGTGGCACAGTTTCCAGCCCGAAATCGCTCGGGATAAAATATTTCGAATACCGCGCCGTTGGAATGTCCGATCTGAAAATTAGAACCACCAGATAATGACTAGGAAGTACGAAGGCGTGGTGAGGAGGGCACGATCAGGCATCGCTTTTCATATGCACGCAGCTGAATATTTTATTAACTCGCCGAATATTTTTTTTCATATTAAATGAACAATCAAAATATTTAATATTTGGTCTTATTGTTTGCACCCTTTATTGACTGACTTGCGTGATAAATTATTTTGACATCTCCTCCAGCTCGTTTGCACTTATACTCATCGTTGGACTGTTTTTCAGTTTACTTGAAAAAAATAAATAAATAAAAATTTTTGTTTGGAAATAGAATCCGAAATCAGAATAAAAGACTTTAGTACACTTAGTTTTTTTTTTCAAATTGGTTCATCTCCAACAGATCCGCATTTAGCAGGTAGAGTTTCATATAGAACTTTAATTCAGGGGTTGAAGTTTTTGCAACAGAAACATTTGTGAAGAATATATTTTTCATACATGACGCAACAAGAGTCAAATAAAGTGAAATTGACGCACAGCGCACTGTTAATGAGATTGGTTTGGACGAAGACAAATGGACGACAAGCAAATATATCATTGACGTCAATTTAAGCGCCGATGAAAAAAACTGCTCTCAAGAAAAATAAATGACCGAACCAAATCAGAACTTTTTTTGATAGAATTAGCGGATGTGTATTTCTCTTTGGATCCGGTTTTCCCCACATCTGACCACATTTTTTCATCTATGAGATTTTTTTCCTCTTACTCCTTTTACGTAATCGTGTTTTCAGTTTTCCTTATCGGTACATCTTCACCCAGTTTTTGTATTCTATAATTGGTATTGTTCGTTGGTTTTTTATGAATGTAGATAATCGATTGGCTTCACCTGCTTGAATGATTAAATGTGTAGGTTTCGTTTTTTAGTCATGTACCAACCTTTTTTTTCAACACAATTTATCCAGAATTCTTATATTCCATCAATTTTTTTTCATTTATCAAAAAAATTTGAAATTCTTTTCAAAACATATAAGAAGAACCTCTAGTCGAGGGAACAATATTACGATATCTAATATCTGTAATGATTATTTTTTGATCACACGAGGTAAACTTCATCTCGGTCTATCAATGTCAAACTGACACTCCTCTATAATTATCACATTTTACATCTATACAATTAACATGCGTAGCAAACAAGGACTCAAATACTACGTACACCTGTCGTATCAATGATTAAAATCATTTCCGTTTCAAATCAATTAAATTTCACAAGAAGAATATGTAATTTTTTCTATAAGAAACATTGATATATAAAAAAATTTTTCAATTTCAAGAATGTGAAAAATTATCTTGTATTTTTTATGATTATTTTTATTTTACGTCATGCAAAATTCAAAACCAACCGTGCAACTGAAAATGATCGGTGTCCGTATATATCAGTACGGAATATACGCAAACGTCCCTGCATCCGCCCGGTTGTAAAAGATCTGATTTTACGTGTTTTGGGTGTTCGTAAAAGCATCACAAAATGACAAATGCAAGTTAGATAACCGTACGCAAAATTAACAGCGTGTGACTTCGCCTCTGCGATTCAAGTTAAACGCGCTATCTCTGCTATAAACAATGTTAACTGATGAGCTGAACGCGTGTTACAGGAACAATGGTGCGCTCGTTCGTAGGGGTGAAAACAAAGACAAAAAAACAATGGAGCCTATTAGCATCCACCTGGCTCGAGAGGTGCATCTCGTCTGTCCTCTTTCCATCGTTCGCAAATTTTTACACCCTTGCTAACACTACTTTTCGAAACCCTAAGGAATCTCTAAACATCGCTATTATATTTTATGGTTGTTTTTCTAAATCTTTGTTTTTTACATAGAAAAACTGTTTCCGATTTTATGACCTGGCGCCGATGAATTATTTCTTTTAGAAACTCACGGTTTTAGGATAAATAGGAAGACTTTTTTCGTTCTACGATCCCTTAGGTGGTCGAACGGTGCCCGTTTCAAAAACATCTTTTCCAATAAATGATATACATTTAGAAAATGTGTTTCTATGATTGTTTTTATGTGATTTTTACATTTCTTGTGTTTAGAAAATTTTGTTTGTGTAGAAAAATTTTTGTTAGGGCGAACATTGTTTTTTGTGTTAAAAAACATAGGAGCGACCGTTATGAATCGCAGGTCGATTTTCTCGTAACGGTTTAACGCCAATTTGTGCGACTTGAGAATTACTGAGAGTTGCGTCCGAGCACGACAGGAGCGTGGAAAAATCACGAACCACTGCTCCCGATGATTTCCAACGCTCTTCTCTGCGCATCGAAAAATCAGCCGGAAATTGTTCGTCGTGATATCACGGGAACCGAACACCGCGAATTTCTCTCCTCCCGCGGTCCCGGTTGAATCTGTTAGTGCAACATTTTCTCACGCTCGCGTCGTTTGAAAAATTGATTTTGACCATTTTTAATATAATCGAATAATTTTTTTTATTACAAATAATTTATTTTTCCTGATGATAACAGCGAGAAAGATTGATTCAAAAATTGAAAAAATAATGGAATAAAACTTACAATACGATATGACTGAACTTTTATTTATACCATGTCACGTGATTTACAGGTATCCCCCCACAACGTGGTACTTTTACAACGCGGCTTTGCTATAACGCGATTTTGAAATTGCGACAATTTTTCGTACAGCGCGGTTTCGTAGGACACGAATTTCGCTATAACGCGATTCAAAAATCGCGTTATAAGTAAATCGTCTATCTATTTTCAGTTTGTCATATTACAAATTTTTTGTCAAAAACTTTTTAAATAAAATATTATTTGAAAAAAACTATATTTTAGGGTTACGCAACGTTACCTGACCTCCCTGGTTCAAAATTATGTTATTTTAATACTAAAATTGTATGAAAATTGTTCAAACTCTTTTTTTTTATTTTTTTTTTTCATTTTTGAGACTATTTCTAGGTAAAATTTTTGTAGTCTTATTATTACGTAGTCGGAACTTTGAACCAGGGCTTGTTTAGATTTAGATTTGGATTTTATTATTTGATTGTTCATGAAAATTTTAATATATTATTATTATTATATTTAATATTATTTCATAAAATGTTAAATAATGTTAAAATAATATAATAATATATTATTATTTGAAATAATAAAAAATAAAACTATGATTTTCACTAATAAATGTTTAAATGTTTAATGAAAAAAATCAAATTCAACTTTTAGAATCTAATCCCTCTTTTTCCATACAACTATGGTCCCGCACAACGCGATTTCGTATATAGCGCCGCGCTATTTTCCCGGAACCTAACTACCGCATTGTACGAGGCATACCTGTATTCGTAGTCTTACTTCGGTAAATCAAACAAATCATTGTTTATTATTCACAAATTAAAAGTAAAAAAAATTATTTGATAAAGGTGTAATTTGTAAATTTTCATAATAAAAACTCTATCATGAACTGTTGATTTTCAGTATGCAATTCAAAACAAAAGTTTGAGAAAAGAAAAATACAAAAAAAGAGTTACAGATCTGCATTTGTTTTCAATTGATTTCACTGAAAACAATCGAAATTTAAATTTGCTTTAGAAATTCTAAAACATGAGAACGGGAATAGAATGGATTTAATCTCTTCCACGTCATCTAGCTCTCGATTTCGTGATAAATTATTTAAATCCGAAGTAAAAATGAATATTAGCCCAAGTGACGATTGGTCAAATCGCAGAAAAACGTCTGACATCGCGTCTCCAGTTTCGATTGTCGATTCAGATGAGATGCGAATTTCATATGACCGATGATTATCGGTGTTTTGGGTTAGAGCCTTATAGCGTCGATCGGTCGATACATAAATGCATCAGCGATTTGTCTATACTTATATTCTGGGACGAGCTGTTTTTATTCACACGCAATTTCGTGCCAACAGCATGTCGCATTAGTCATGAAGGGACGCCATACATGATAACGCTATACACGAATACATTTATTTACGTCATTTTGCATTATGTCGTTGGATAAGTTTTATCACTTGCTCGTATCGCCGATTTTACTTATTTTACGTAAAAAGACGGATCAAGTACACTTTTTTCTGATTTTCGCACGTGTAACAGTTACCTTATCGCGACTTTTGCGTTCTCTCGTTTATCAGCTACAGAATGACAGACGAATGACAAGTGACAAAAATGCTGTACGTCAAATTGCAAAGTAAAGTTGAACTTTGCTCAACCTTCCGACGATAACGTTAATTTATTTGAAATTGTTATAAGAAAGGAATATTTTGCAATTGAAAATAAAAGTTAAAAATAAGTGATAATTCTTAATTTAAAATTTGAACAGCAAATTGAGATACTTTTTTTCTTTCAGAACCTTTTCCTTATAGAGTATAGAAAAGTTTATCATTTTTTTAGATTTCTCATGAGATCAATAGATTTTCTGGTGTCGATCAAACGGCCATCAAAGTTAGATATGACAGATTACAAGAAGGTAGACATCACGACCAGAGCTATGATATCTTGCACGGTTCTTTTTTTCTTCAAAAAGCGAACGAATGAGCGGAGGACGCACTTAAGATTGTGCCCTTTGATAGATTCTCCGCAACGAATGGACGGACATCGCTGTCTTAATACGTGCGCCAACTGTGTTAATAAAAATCGACCAAGAAAGCACTCGTGAAGTACAAGGCAAAAGGAAAAACACGACAAACGCCGAGATCACGTCGAAGATTCTGTCATCCTACCACGGAAGCCATGTCAACTGCGTAACTCTTGGCGCTTGTGTTTCGACCGGTGCAAGTTTCCAGGAGCACTTTTGCTTCAAGCAATATCGTTGAATTGAACATGAAAAAATGTAGATTACTTGTCGTGTTGCTTTTCGACTTGTCCAGTCATAGCTTAGACTACGATTTGTTATTTTATTCTTAAAGTAAAATTGATAGTTCCAGTTGTCCAACAATTATGTGGAATTAGAGTAATAAATGTAAATTATATATTTGTCAAATAAAAGTATATACACTGCAAAAAAGTTGTCGGTCGATATGTTCTAAATTAAAACAAAAAAACACATACTTAATGTTTAAATGGCTTTTTTGTTTTATTTCAGAAGTGTTTTACAGGAAACGTTTAAAAATAAAACGTTTTGAGAAATTAAAACACTTGGAGGTTATTCGTTTAGATATACATTTTGAAGTTAGGTGTTTCAAAATAAAACACCTTTATAGATTAAAACATTTTTGGATAACACGTTTGGCAAGTGTTTTAAAACTGTATCCTCAAATATTTTATTTTAAAACACATTTTTTCGCAGTGTAAAAAAAGTTAAACATGTAAGAAGAAAATTATAAAATAAAAAATGTCCGGTTTATTAGGAATTAAAATTGTTGCATGAAGGTCAATGATTGTCCCATTCAAAAATTCTAAGAGACGTGACAAGTGTCGGAAATACGGTTTATCATATTAGAGCACATCGAATCGATAAAATTAGACAAACAGTTGGGTGCGAGAAGAACAAGTGATTGCGTGACACTCCAAGAATGACTCGAGAGAAATTTCCTAGGAGAAGCGACCTGGCAAAATGGAAAAATAAAAAGGGGCGGAAAAAAGCGGTCTCGGCCGTCGTGAGCTCATAAATCGTCCAATTCTGGTATTTAAGCAATAGATCATGTTTTAAACAAAAGTTCGCTGATCCGCGGCCCACAATGCAACCCCATAAATCCTTCAGCGAAGCCCAACAGAGCCGAACTGGCGCGCGGCTGACCGCACTGTATTTTCTCATATTTTGATTTATGCTGCTTTCACTGCACCAATTTTGTACTCCGCTTTATATCCCTTATTTGCGTGTTTGGGGATGAAATTTGTCCCGCGTTAAATGCGAATCAACGTTCGTGGCCCGACCGGTTGCGCGATTTGTCAACAACGACGACGTTTGTTAGTTTCGGTTTTCTTGGCACAGATAGTCCCTTCAGGCGAGATGTCTCAGTTGTCGAAATGCCGCAACCAACAGGGTATTAAACTTTCGAGGACCGTTTCTTTTTTTTCAGTCTTTCTTTTGTGGCTGACCGGCAGACGAGATTTCGATTGTCGCGGGCTCTTGACATCGCTTTCGGCTATCTTCGGTTTTCAAAAAGAATAATAGACTTTTGGGTTTAGATTCGGTTGTCGCTCTCATAAAGTATAGTATTTTAATTCACCGCGAGATTTTCTATATCTCTTATCGCATTTTTGTATAGGATTTTTCTCTTTGTATTTTTTCAAGTATAGTTCTTTCTTGTGGAATCATTTATTTGATTGAAAGGTATTCAGAATATGATGATTTGTTTGTTTGTTTTTTAATATTATTTGATATTCAAGTTAAATATGATTATACATAACCGTCCTCGGGTCAAAGTGTTTTTACCCATATACATTCGGGTTTTTGCTATTTTCGTCTATTTATAACACTGTAAAAAAATTTTTGAACAGACAAACTTACTTTTTGAAATCTCCTTAAACATTTTCTTGAATAAAAAATAATGTTTGTTAACCCTTCAAGCACCGCGCCTCGAAATTTTCGTAATCACTCCCAATGGTTCTGACAGCCTGGACACGGTGTATTAATGCTTATAAAAAACCATCGAAATCAAGGAATAAATAGTATGCAGACTGTACAAGTTTTTAGTTGATGGGTTTTAGTAGAAAGTTACACAAAATATATTGTGTAACTGCTTGCAGTTATGATCCTACGGGGAGAAATTTTATATAATAAAAAAAATTCAGTAAAACTGAAAAGCATGGCCAAGTACGAAAAAAAATGTAAATGATATCATAACTTGATGCGGTAAAGTACAACAAATCTTACGAATTGTGACAGTTTACAGTAATAGAACAGAATTTCTGTAGTTATATATGCTTAGGAGCATTAGAAAAAAAGGGGTTTTTCAATTTGGCATTTATTATAATAAAGGAAGGAAAAGAAATTATGAAAATAAATTTTTTGGTTTAAAAAGCTAATTTCTTGGCGACCCGTCACGAAGAATTTTGAAATTAAATAAAGAATTTTTTTTCATAACCAGACAAAATAACTAAAGACATAATAACTGAATATAATAACTAAGGACAAAGTAACCATAGACAAAATAACCAGGATGAAATAACTGGATAAAATAATTAAACAACGAAATGACCAAAATTCTAGGGATAGTGGAAATCGTTTCAATATCGCTGAATTTAATCACATATAAAATAGAAGGAAAAAAAATTATTTTACAGTAAGTGTACACTTTATAGATTTTTCGTGAACCACGGAGGTATTTTATTGTTGTTCGCTTATTATACAATTAAACAATACGTAGCAATGGACCGCGTGTGCGTTGGCTTTTTACGCCTATGCCACACAATTACGTTATACGTTGCAAAAAATTGAATTCTTACGAATTCGGTTCCTCAGTGGCAGAATTCAATTTCTTAAAAATATTTTCGGTATAGATTTGTTCGTCCTGCAAAGCTGACACTAATTTAAAAATGGATGTATGTGCACGATTGACAATTGTTGCAAAACGGTTGTGCCAGCCTTCGCACGAGTGATTGGTGCGTGGAATATTGTTAATCATGCTGTCGTAGTGGTTCCATAGTACCATCTACATTAACCCATTTTTTGCCAAATCTTAAAGGAGTTGATTTTATGGTAAATTTGTTGTGGAATTGTGTTCTAAATGTTGGGATTAAGAAAATTTTTGAATTAACAAAATTTTTTGTTTTTTTGCAATAATAATTACAATTCTTTTAAACGAATTAACATGTTAACAAGCGGCACGCAAATTTCGTCGTCAATGAGTCCGTGTATCGTGTATCGTTGTACATCTACGTACATCAGTATCAAAATACTTATGTATGTATTTCAGTGTGTATTTCAAAATATCACACTAAAATGTTATCACACTACAAAAATATGTTATTTTGTCACAAAATATAATATTACACGTTATTATAACACATAAAAATACATCACATCTGATAATATCTCAGAAATATTTCATTATATTGATATCACAGTCAATGATAATGGGAGGGGGTGGCCCCAAACCACCCAAAAAATAACAAAATAATCACAGACTTTGGAGATTAAAATTACTATGGTTTTTTTCGAATTATTGTTTCTTTTGCTATGTATGCATAAATATAGGTGGTTTACCGGTTTATTTATCCCTTACAACATAGGGGAGAATGTTTTGGTTCCAGTTCCATGCGTTATGATTTACCTTAGTTTTTGCGTGAATCTAGGCTTGGACAGAATCAAGATGGGTCTCGAGATTATATTGAGGTGAAAGAACAAAAAATACTTGTGATTCAGAATCATACTTTTAACAAATTGCGAACTCACCCCAAGTAAAAATCATGGCCTGATTTCCAAGAGAAACTAACTAGTTTGTACTGCTTCCTGGTTAGATTCTGGCTCGCAGTTCTAACCAGGCGCAGACCCAAAAGCGTCACGCACTGTGACCCTAATTATTGGCCAGATAGTCTTGGAAGGTGCTAGCCAGTGATTCGCTTAAAACTGTCCAGTAACTATCTGGAAAATGGTAAATTACCATTTTATTTCTCGTTTTCAACTATAGTAGGCTATATAATCTTGAAAGGAGCTAACCAGCTACTCGCTTAAAACTAAGCAGTAACTGTTTGAAAAATAGTGAAAAACTATTGTGTTTTTGTTTTCAACTAATTTGATTATTTTTTTTACTGTAAAAAATTCAGGTTTTTTGATAAATAAACGAGTGGAATAGTAATACCAAGAAAATTTTAATCATTAATCTCTAATATTTTGTGTTTCGAAGCAATTACTTGAACATATTTCAACATATTTTTGTACATTTTTTATACTCATTATTACATGATACTTTTTATAATTTTATAGGAGTTGAAGAACAATAACTTTGTTTCAATTTCAAATTTTTAACGAAAGATTTCAAACAATATAAGCTTACACACATTTCAACTTTTTTTACGATTGATCCAAATTTTAAAATAAACTATACTTGCAAACAATTTGCGTATTGAGTTTTCAGTCTTCATTACCATCCCTGCCGGTGACTTCTCGTCGTTTTTTCTGCAGATTTTCGTTCTTTTCTCTCTCTATACCAATTGCTGACGTTTGCCATCACCTCACTTAGAGATTTTTGAATCTTAGGTCCGGATACGGGTATATTTATTGCCTTGGAAGTTGTCAATAAAAAAGCTGAAAAAAACTTATAATAATTCTTTTTGAAAAAGATAATGATATAATCACTCATAATAACTTACATTCAAGTACACGATAATAGTTAGTCGAAATCATGACTTTTTTGTCATGATTAAAATGAAAAAATTTAAACACAAATATACTATGAAACTAAACAAACTAAGTGGCTAAGAGTTTTAACCGGATTTCACACAAAAATTTACTTGAAGCTAAAGTTTTAGCTGATGCTTTGTTTTGGTTTTCAAAATCAGTTCAAAGGCAATCATTGTTAGCTGACCTTCAGAGATAAGTACGAATTAATTGAATTAACCAGATAAAAACAAAATGATTTGGAACTGGAAAATTGTATAAGAAATTATTTGAGCAAACACACTAATGGTCTAAGAGAATAAGATTTAAGAATAGTAACAAAAGTCGAACAAACAGTGGATGCGCAACATGTAAATAATCTGTTTGTTAAAGTTCTTGTCAGTTTTCTTTGCGCCTTCGAACTGAAACTTTTGCCAATGTTTACAAAAAACTTCAAAACACTTTCAACAAATTTTGGTCAGCCGAGTAATTAAGGAGGTTGGGGCGCACATTAGTGACGCATGCGGTAGCAATAGGTCATTATTTGTTCTAAGAAACTGCAATTGTACGAAAACTAGTGACACGATTTAAGGGAGATTTCGCAAATTTACAGCGATCA
This sequence comes from Trissolcus japonicus, assembly GCA_030522925.1. NCBI lineage: Eukaryota > Metazoa > Arthropoda > Insecta > Hymenoptera > Scelionidae > Trissolcus > Trissolcus japonicus. Next base: position 18,993 of record JAPYZS010001007.1, on the reverse strand, counting down.
CTAAAGATTGAAAATAGGTTGTGACGAGTTAGCAAAATCAAAATAAAGTATTTTCTATCCTACCCACTCATTCATTTTCTAACCAATGTTTTCATTTTCTTTAACAACGACATTTTCTCGAAGCCGAATTTTCTCTAATTGCACTACAAGAGTAAAATTTTTGTGCGAAGCGATTAAAAGGTACGCGCGAAACGATTTAAAAGCTTAGGCGCAGCGATTCAAACGTTCGCGTGCTTGCCGGCGCGTGCGCACGTCGCGCGCGAGTAAAAGACGCCTGTACGGTGAAGAATCCTTGAAATCTATTATTTTCGGCGCATGTCAACACGCAACATTTATTACGAAAAAATTTTTCTTGTATATGAAGTAATCGAACATTAAATATGTAATAACTTTTTCATTTTTGTTAAAATAATTTATATTGTTTTGCGATGTTGTTGTGAGTTAGTTTTAATAGAAAAAATTATTTTAGCTTTTACATTAACGCTTCATGTAGGTATCCATAGGCAAACCCAAAACTAAAATGTTAAAAAGCCAAAGTTAGCTCCTCATAATGGCTGAATCTTCTTCTTCTGAAGATTCTTCTTTTCACTTTGACATTGTCTAGAGGGTACAGTTTCGACATTATGCATGCAACTTATTCAGGGTTAGCGAAAAACACTATATCGCAAAAATATAAATCATTGCCAAAGCAAATTCGCTTGAACGTTCGTTAACGACCGAAAATATATTCGCTAAAATATACTTTAATTTATATTTTATAAATTCAAGGTAAATGCTCCAGTTATTGTAATATACCAGTGATAAACTAAAAATGTGAAAACCTATATTCATGATGTATGCAATGTTCACTAAATAATCTCAATAATAATACTGTTATATTAATAATAATAATTATTATTATAATATTATATTATATTATTATTATATATTTATTATATACAATATATTATTATTATTATAATAATATTATTAATTAATAATAATAAAGTCAAATAAATCTGAATAAAAGATGAACAAATTTGCAATAACAAATCGCTCAATGATGCAATATCTGGTGTTTTATGATTGCCAAGAAAAAATAATATTGAAATTTAAATTCAAAAAAATTAAACTAAATTACACTGGAAATTAAATTACAACTGGTATTAGTATTTTTCATTTTATCTATCATATTGATTTCTGGCTATTTTTTTTAGACATAATGAGCAAAAAATATCAGTACTCTGAACAGTCCATGCTACAAGCACTGGAGGCTGTACGAAATAAAAACACGAAACAGTGTCTTCGGCCAGTAAAAGGTTTGGTATCCTCTGCTCCACGTTGCACGACAAATTCAAAGAAAAAGATCCTCAGGCAAGAAGCAATGGTCCAGCAACTATTTTGTCATTTAGAGAGACACATGTATTTGTTCAGTGGATTCTGTCAATGGCGAAAGTTGGTTTCCCTGTAACAAAAAAATCAGTTGCTGGACAATATAGAGAAGTTTATGACTACGAATAAACGGAAGAGTTATAATAAATAACAGGCCAGGAAGGTTTTTTGAAGAGAATCCAGAAATTGCATCTCGCACTTTTGACGAAAAGTAGGGCTTTCGTCTCAGAGCCGAAAATTCGTGGTTGGTTCAAGCAAATCGGTGACTACTCACAGAATGAAGATTTATGGGATATTTTACTCGATCCTGCTCGGCTGTGGAACACTGGCGAATGAACACTACTGTGTCTAAAAGTGTCTAATGTTCTAGTGAAGAAGGGTTCAAAAGCTGTTTTGTAATAAATGACGACACGGAGTGTACATTTTTTAGGTAACGCGAACGGTCTTCTGGCTCCTCTAATGGTCGTATATACCCTAGTGAAAATTTATCTAGTGGCCTTCAAAGTCTTGCCCGGAAACTCTTCCGGGCACTTCAAAGGCAACTAAAAGGATGGATTCGGGGCCTTGATCAGTTTGTTACAGTTCGCCTTGAAAAGACCTTTAAGGGTTACCTTCAAAGGGCTCTTCTATTCCCCGGGAAGGATTGCCTTCAATACAAAAAAATTATTAACAAAAAAATTTTATTAATATTATTAAATTTTTTATTTAAAAACTAAATTTTAACAACTAGATAAATTTTTAAGTTGATAAACTTAAAAGTTTTACGAGTTTATAACTAACGTTTTTAATCCATGGCTGTTGCAAAAGGAAATCCAGTTGCCAATATTATTATTCATGAATGGACATTCATCTCATCTCTCCTTCGAATTGAGTAATTTTTGCAGTGCTAATGGGAGAATTTTGATTGCGTTTTATCCGAAGTCTACTCACATACACCAACCCCTCGATGTCACCTTTTTTCGTCCACTGAAAATTGAATGGCGAAAACATATAAAAAAAAGAGAGACACCTTCCCTTTCTTACTCGATGAAACTTTATCGAAACTTGACCCCAAAAATTTTGGCCAATGGATCAACTGGGTTGTATCCATTCGATGCAAATTTTATTGACTATGAGAAGTATTTAGCGACAGTCAATTCAGGCGTTAAGCAAGGTTGCCAGTCAGTCTGTAAAAAACTATTTTAGAAGAAGACGTTTTGTTTCTTTGCACAATTGAAAAGAAAATTGGCGACAACTTCTCACATTCCAGACACATGGAGATTGGACTGGAGATTTGCAGGATCAAAGTTTATTTGATCTTTGGATGCAGATGAAAATACAAGTTGGAGAAATTACTTCGACCAATGACGTTTCAGACATTGTACTTCACTTGATTCTGTTCCTATTTATTTACAAACTGACGACTTTAAGAACTCATTTTGAAGGTATCTTGAGGTTTGAGCCTTCCCCTTAAGAAAGACTGTAGGTCATTTTATGAACGGGAAGTTCATAAAATTCAAAAAATTCGTCCCCTGCTCCCAACACACGCGAGTTCGTTACCATCAAAAAGACGAGAAAAAGCATACGTTTTTTAACGGATACAGTTAACAATTTGTACAAAAACTTTTGCACAATATTGTGCAATATTTCGATCTATATAGATCAAAATATTAAAATTTCTCGATCTTTTTACACGCGTTGTGACCGTTCTGGGTAATACAACGAAAAATTAGGTCGCGTGACACCTGCCATTGCAAGGAACATGCCGATTTCTAACTGATTTCAATCAAATTAAGATTATTTAAAGTAACTCAAGAAAGCGATGTACAAAGTTTTAATTTTAAAACTATCTGCTGCAACATTGAAAATTCTTATTTAATACAATACCAATTTAATTAAGACAAAGTTATTGATATTATTATTTTATTATTATTGCTATATACAATATACTGATTCTACATAACATAATACACAAAAACAGATATATTAATGGCAGATTAACAGATATATAAATTTCTATTTCTATTATGCACAACATACGCGATGTATGTTGAACAAAATAAAAACGTAACACAATAGAATCCAAATAACGGTATACTACTTGGAATTTCAGATGCATGATTTTTGAGTGCCAAATTTTTAAGCGCCACACTTTCGAACATTAAATTTTTTACATTAGATTGAAATAGATTTTTACCCGGAGCGCCCAAATGAGCTGGCACCCAATTTTTTTTATTCAAATTGATTGTACACTCATGTTGTACACTTAAACAAGTGTAGAGGAATATAAATTATGCTCTATATGAAGAAATTATTATTTTTTCTTTTTTTTAGCAGAGATGCTTAATTAAAACAATTTAATATTTTCAGGTGTCTCCATCATCTTCTAAGGGGCACAATGTTTTTTTCACTAATTTGGTGTCGCTGAATAAAAAAAAAAGTCCTAAAAGTGCGTCATGTATCTCAAAAAAGAATTTTTTCTGAACCGCTAAGTAGAAGTTAATTGAAGGGCCGTATTCAAAATAAGGGGACTAGCGCTCAAACAGCCTTTTTTCAAATTGAAAAAGGATCGAGAAAATGTTTGATTACGATATACTTATTCAAGTAGCCAAATTGTTTGTTATGATTTAAAGAACAATGTAAACTGTTGCCTTCATTTGACCAAACTTGTTTGCAAATGGTCGATTGCCAAGTTAAGCTGATGGATATATAACCCATGTTGCGTTCTAATAGTGTTTCAAGCATCGGGATCCGACGGTCATCCAACCGCAGCCAATCTTGGCCCAAGCACGTCCTAATTGTAAATTTCTACCTCGGTCGCTATCTTGTAAATGTTCTGTACAAATAATAAAATCGAGCGTCAATTAATCAAATCCGACGCGTTCCCATTATTATCTGTGAAGAAAGTTCCTCTAGCCCAGAGTGGGGTGTACAGCGCTCGTGAGCCATTAGCCAAAACTTCCTCTCTGGGACGTCATAACCGAGAATTGATAGCTGACTGTGTCTCGAGTGAAGAAGCGTATCCTGAGAAAAACAATCGAAGATGACCAAACAGTCGATTGGTCATGCAGAAGCGTCCGAGAGTTCTCGTAAGAGGATGATTCAAAAAGTGATCGCGAGTCCATTCATCTTGTTGGCTGTACGACGACGAGGCGGGGGGAGCAAGAGATGCCGGGGTCGTAAATCATTTGCGCTAACGCGCGGATCCGTTTCGTTCCGGGGGCCGAGATTTAGATATCAGCCGGATGCCGCGGAAAAAAAGCGCTTCCTCGCAAAACTTCCTGGGGTCCACGTGGTCGGCTTTGTCGCAGAGCAGCACTAATGATTCGTTCTGATCCGGGCGCGTTTGTCCTCGCGACATGTCACTGGGCACGAGAGGGTGCCGCCTAAGAGAGCGTACCGTAATGGCCCGGTAATACGACAAGGCAAACACGTGCCGACCGGAAACGACTCAATCCCTTGGCTGCAGTCGCTTGTGCGCACTCTGCCCCGGCTTTCCCCTAATTTATCGTTCATCACATGACGTTGCTTTGTATACCGGATGATATGCGTAAAGTGCAGTCGCGAGACCAGAAGATCCTCAGGGAAAAACGGATAGCGTGCTATCTGGAGCGAGCAATTTATTGCCCTGAGAAACATTGCAAATAAAAGACCGTCTTTTACAGTTGTTTGAAAACTGAACTGGCTCAGATGTAGATCAGCAAAACAATACAATTTTAATTTTTGTTTGGTTTCATGTGAATAATATAAATTTGTTTTGATGTAATTCAATTTTTTTACATTTATTTTTATATTTGCCGTCATATTTATTATACTGGTTTAATAAATACTAAAATTAAAGATAAAAACATGGACAGAAACAGAAATAACTTTATAAAACAATTTCAAACAGTTGAAATTTGTCTGAAATTAATAATAATAATAATATATTTGTCATTTTATTGAAAATTATTTCTATTAATTTAATATTGAATTTTCAAATTTGTATTAAAAAAATTTTACAATAATCTGGGCAAAAAATTGTTTCTGCGATTTTGCAAAACGATTACTAAGAACTGTATTCGGTACTTTTATGATAGCTGCCAGATAAGAATAATTTTTTCGAATAAGAATTTTGCTCTTTACACCCTACCGAAATCCATCTCCCATTACATGCTGACCTTGAATATTCGTTTCCATATTACATGATAAACGACGAACATTACGCTACTTGCATAATTTATTTCAAGCGACGCGTGTTCGCTCAAAACAGTGATCCATCTTATTTCCAATGATTTCAATTTATTGATCGCCGTCCGCGGTTCCATTGTTGCGTTTCCAAAACCACGACATCTGTTCGTCCTCGACGCGACGCCGACCGCATCGGTGTCATTGCAGTTATAATTCTGGAGATTAATTTGTCATCGAGATCGTCATTGAGAATGCGATCCGTTTCTCCTACCCCTAGCATCTGCCTGGCACAAATAATTCCCGCTGAATGGGTGCGCTTTATACTGACTAATCGTTTAGTGATTTCATTGATTTGTCGATGCATCAGAGTTTTCTTATAGAAAATCCAAAGAGGGTGGATCGTGGGGAATTATGATTTTTCCGGATTAGTTTAGAAGCTACAATCGAAAATAGCCCCGGTCAATCAATACAGCGTCCTAGAAATATATAATAAACTTTTTTTTCGTGATAAAAAATCATGTTTCGGGATCAAAAATCATATTGTTTTTGGCACATTCTGTTCTGTATAGCACAAATTATAATCGAAGTCAGAGGTCACCTGGTTTCTAGTCGAGAGATGAGAATCGTTTATCAAACCGGGCCTCTTTTGATTCTAACAAATTATTTAATTAGTATAGCATTTAATCAACGCTTCGTAGCATTACGAAGATACGATCCAAGTCTGAGTGTCTTCTCGGGGTTCTGAAATGATGGGTAGTTGGGTCATTGGGTCCTCGCACATGAGAGGGAATATAAGTCGGACGCAGAGAACTTGGAGGAATCGAAAAGAGACGAGCGACGTGATATGAATGGGGATAATGCATTGGGGTTTGGACAGGCCTTGTTTATAATGGGTTGAACAAGGGTGCTAGAAGTCAGTGGGAGTTCTGGCCCCCTAAGGCGCGGGTCTTATGGGGCCCCATAGGGTTCGGCGGTGTTAACCGACGGGCAGTCTCACTCTGCGGTCGGTGTTTGCTTATGATCCGCGCGTGGTATTTAGGGATAACAAGGGGGCCACTTCATCATCCGCCGCAGACGCTTCGTTGGCGCGACGACCCTGATGGATTGCAATGCTCTTTTTGCCTCCTTCTCAAATTCATTCAATGTACCTTACATAGTCGCATTTCGCGCCTATTTTGCAACACCAAAACTCACTTCGCCAAAAATACTTGAATTACAATTGTAATTATTGAAAGGCTAAGGAATAAAGGAACAAAAATTGTTTCAGTGAAAACGAAAGGATACTAAATTTCATGTACAATTATGTTGCACATTTTGTTAACACTTTCTAAGAAAAGATTGGATACCAAATGTTCGATCAACTTATATTTTGGAACGGATTAGATTCAAATTTTAAATTACGTAAATATGAGGTGGAAGTGATGAAAAATTGCAGGTGGAAAAAGTCATTTTTGTTTTATTATTTTTTCTAAGAAAGCTCCAGTTGAAATTTGGTTCCCAGAGGAAACTTAACGATCAGGAACAATTGGTCCTGGTAGAGAAAGAAGCCCACGTAATGACGCGGTTCTCTATGGGTAATAAACAATTTTCGCAGGTCATGAAAAATATTTTTGGAGGAGAAATTTTTGTGATGCACAAAAGATAGGTGTAAAGAAGGAGGAGCACCATCAGTGCTATTTATGGGAGAAATGAAAGAAAAAAATTTACACATGAATAGAACAACCTGCACGGTAAACATACAAACTTTGAAAACCTCTGTATACAGTCAATGTTTGGTAATTTGTCTATTTCACGAAGATTCTATCAGAGAATTATGAGTGATTTTCATGAAAGGAAGATGAGTTTTTTGAATTTTGAAACAAAATCTTTTACTGCTTTGTCTTCGGTTCTTTTGTGTCAAGAATTGTATATAATATTTATGAAAAATGTATTTAAATGTAATTTGATAATGATTTCCAATATGTTGAGTCGTATCGTTTATTCAAATTTTTTATCACACGTTTTGTTTTTATCTTCATACATTTCCTTGTTCTACTTTCACTGAAATTCTTTTTTTTTTCGTATTTTTTATCGTAATTCATACCGTTGCTATAAACGATGATTACTAAAATTACATATGTTCAAATGTTCAAAAACGACACGTAAGAAAAAATATGCTCGTATCTTCCGATTTTATCAGTCTGTCAATTCGGAGCGTTATACCGATATAGCTCAAACAATTAGTTATTTATTCAAAAATATGTGCATAGATTGGAAGGACATTAACTTATGTTTTACTTGCAGTGATTGAACGTTAACGTTTACCTCCAATTGAAAATTGGAAAAAATGTAAGAAGTTTGTTTCATTTAAATTATCTAATAAAAAACGTTTTTTTTTTAATTTTTCAGTGATCCGTTCAAATCATAATCAACTAATTGAAAAATTGTACGTTGAAATAATTGATTGCCGGTGATACATCAACCAACTAATTTACTCGTATAAATTACTAAAATATTCAATCGACTGTGAATTTATTCGGATTGATATTCTCAGCAGATATTTTTCATCGCTAACATCCGTCAGTCAAAATTGATTGCAACAATCCAAATAATCTAAAATCATCATACATTTGTGCTTCTCTATCTCTTTCTCACATTTCGGTAGCGCATGTTTAACCTTCAGTGTCAGTCTGACAATGGCTCCTGTAGTCGTCAAAATCATTCCACGACAAACTAAACAAAATGTATCGACGTTTTGACAAATGATAAATGTCAGCTGATGGTGTCGCACGGACCTTCAAGAAAATAGCTTCGATTGAAGATACACTCTGCTGTGAACCACTACAACATTTCTTTTTCATGTTATTCTTTCTAACAAAAAAACTGAAAATAAAAATTTTAGTTAAAAAAACATTTTTCAACTTACAACATTATTTTGTTTTTTATTTATTGTGTTATTTTTTCAATTAATTACTTTCAATGAAAACCTTTCCTGATATATTTTGTTGTAAGTGAAAAAAAAAAAAAAAAAATGCAAAAATGTGCAAAGTCAGAGGTTAAGTCACATTTTGTGGGACTGAAATGTTGGATCCTTTTTGGGACCTGCAGATAACCTATCGCGAACAATCGCCACTAAAAAGAGATATCGCGATACAGACGAAGATATACCGGCTTCCTGCTTTAATATTCATTAAGTTAGTCGCGTATACGGCTTTTGACTTTGGCCAAGCGCGCCCGGCAAATTGTCATCGTCGCCGGCCCCGGATGACCGATCACTGCTAAATTTCCACTTGTGACCTGCGGTTCAACGAGCAGGAAACAGCGCCTACTGACAGCTGCATATTACCGCCTTTCTGACCTTTTATCGTGCTGCTAGCTTTGTAAATAATGTTTCGTCGCCAGCAGATCAATCTTTCTATTAACAAATACCAGTCGTGGTGACAAAAAATGAGTATATTGTATAGTCCATCTAATGGACAGTTACACGAATGATAAATGAAAGAAATTAGTCTCTTATTTAGGGGGTTGAAAGTTCGTTCTCATGGAACTCGAATTAATTTGTGTAGGAGAGACCTAGATCGTATCCATTTTCTGTAGAAATATTAGATTCGACGTTGAACCGAAGTCGTTCGTATTATTTTATTAATTTTTCCTAACAGTCTGTTTGAATTTTGAAAAATTTTACTGAAACTTAAATGAATCAATGTATTGCATCAACTTTTATGATTTTTTTTGTTAATTCATCTCTAAGTCAGCAATTTTTGATCGACATTGAAATAATGAAAGAAAAATAAAATGAAAGCTCTACTTGGAGCATTAATATTTTTATAACTATAAATATATATATATAAACATGTCAAAACCGCATTCAAAAGTATAAAACAATTATAATAATTTATCATCTCATCTCGTAGTTTAGACTTTGAAGCTTGTCTTTTGATTCTTCATTTATTTCCAAACAGTGACTTGAAGAGATGGTATACAAAAGACAATCAACCTCTCTTGTTTAATTTTGATTTTTCGATGATTTTTGGACCGTTGGAAACTTTTGTTAGCAGCAAAAGTGTTTGGATACTTAGAAATTAATGTTTATTTTCATTTTAAAATCTTAAAATTGATGAATGGTGATTCTTTGAAATCGAATAGTTTGTTTTGATTTCATCACTGGTTTTATGCCTTATATTTTATGGTTGTTTATTTCATCATTGCTTTTAAACTCATATTTTCATTATTCAAATATCAGTCTTTGTCTTATAAAAAATATTGTCAATAATATAAAAACAGAAGATCTAAAATTGTTTGTACAATGAAAAATAGTTCTTTTGTACTTTTATAAAACTGAAAACATCAAAATAAATTGTCGTCTGAAGATAAAGTGGGACGATAATCGATAATTATTTAGTAAGAAAGATAACTCGCTTATTCCGGAGGAATTCATCGAATCGATCAATATTTAATTGTATTTGTATCCGAGACTGAAAAATCGTTTAAATTTATCTCGGATCAATCTCGGCCATTTTCAATGTGACCTATCACATGTGCGATCGAAGGAACACAGATCATTTGTATCTGTTGCAAGTCTACTCGCTTTGCGCGTCGGTTCTGTTTTTAAAGGAGCGTTATGTCACGTCTTATAAAAATTGTTTAGCGCAGAGAAGAGAATGGTTTATGTTATCGTCGCAAGCGCGTGTCAAAGGCGGTGGCTTTTCGGTGCCTTTGGTACCTTTATTCGGGAAATGATAGCCTGTCACTTGGTCGCACTCGTCAACGGTTTTATGGTACCAGATATCGATGCGATCCGGCTGTTTTTTCGGCGCTTTTACCGATTTTTCGGTGGTCGCGATAATTGCGCGATCGAATGGGGTTAGTCGCTTTGAATTCACGATATAAAAAAATAAAACGCCTTGACCGCTGCGGGCTTATACATTTTTCATTGTCTTTGATAGACTTTGAAATTAGTGTGGGAATAATCGCCGAGGCGATTCGTAATACTTGGACATGTTGAATGAAATTAAAAGATTTTACGTATTTTACGTTGAAGATAAGTTTTATATAAACAAATTTTTCTAAAAATCAAAATTACTGTCACACAATTTCAATTCTTAAAAGTAAACATTATTTTATTACATCTTATCTGTCTACTTATAGTGATATTTGGTGTTTCCAATTATAAGATTAAGAACGTCCTAACTTTAATCCTCTTTAATGCTCTTCATTGTTTCGAATATGACTTATGATGTCGGTTTGAACAATAGCACTTTTCACGGAATGATACAGGAATTCCGATACCAAGATGCCAAGCTTATCCACGTATCGAAGAAGTAATAAAATGTTTTCTGTAGAGAGAAAATTCAGTCTTATTTACTGTATCGCATCAATGGTCAAATCTGAACATTGACTTCGAATAAATTATAATATTAATAAGAATCATTGTACTTTTGAACACAGTATAATTGTTAAATTGTAGGATTGAAGTGAAGAAACTGTGGCGAATGACATTTTGTCATAAGATTATGTTTACACACTATTACTTGTAAAAATAAAAACTGAGTTAATCTGAAATAGGAATTTGAATTTTGGTAGATTTTTAGAAAAGGATGGGAAAATCCAAAAAATTTCTGGAGCTTTCAGTTAGGCGCGTTTACCGATTTTCCGGTAAAAGTTGCCGAAACTAATGTTTCGATAACTTATTTTAATGCAAATTCGCTGATTAAATATGCAAAGACGGAAACTAAATAACCCAAGCAAAACGTTTGACTCATAAGGAAAGAATTCTTGGTTTTAGGTTTTAACCCAAAACTTGATTTCGGTTTTCAAAGATAGATTTCGGTTTGCACATTTCTTGTAGAGAAAATTTTGAGTCAGAAAAAAAGTCAGAAAACGTTTTGATAAATTCTATAATATAGTTACATTTTTATTGTGATATGAACTAATAAATTAATTATTTATTAATTTTAACTCAAACTCAAAATAGATTTCAATAAAATTTAGATATTTAGTAATGAAAAGTTTTAATACCTATATATGTTCACATTTTTCATGTGATAAGAATTAATAAAACATAACAAAAAAAAAGAAAAAACGAAGAAACCTGAAAATAAAAAACAAAGAAAAAATTGAAAACAACAACAACTATCACCTAAAATTTCGGTTCTAAGTGAACAGTTAGTGTTTTGATGAAATTTGAATGGCGATTACACTGTGAACCGAGGCACGTAGGTTTGTGGCTGCTCGTGATTCGCTCGAGGCTGAGCCGTGGATTCGCGGTTCGCAGCATCACACACAGGTCTCCAACGGGGGGATAATAACTAACTATTTTTCAAGTATATAATTAGAAAATTACCGAGTGAGGGTCCACGGCAAGGACCGAGAAGTGAAATCGCTCGTGTCTTGGCTGCTCGTTGCGCCTCCTTTTCCCTCGTGTCCGTCGTCGGTGTCGTCGTGCTCGTCGTTTTCGCTTCTACCGCGTCCTTCGTTCTTTCTTTCATTCTTTTTTATTTTCACCGGCGTCAGGATTGAGATACAGATACCGGGATGCAAAATATAGTGCACACAAGTGCAAAGAAAGAGAGAGACCCGATTGGCCGTGTGGGTGAGGGTGCAGGGGGGAGGGCCGACCTTATGGCCCTGGGCTACTGGGCTTCGTACCATCTTCTCGATCCTCTTCTTCGTCTCCGATTTGCTCCTTTTGTCCGGGGTACCTACCTAAAATATGACGGGGCATGGGATGTAAAAATGAACAGCACCGGTGAAACGTGTTACTTGCTCTTGTTGAATTTAAATTTTGTCAGAAGCATATTGGCAAAGTTGACTCTGATGTGGCGCCCTATACGTGGGGTCAATTCAATCGACATCAATCAACGGCCGATTCATGAATTGTTGGTACAATTCATTTATGAAGAGATAAATTTTAAGTTCACATATTTTCATTTCAATTAAATTCAACTAAATTTTTATTCCATCACATTTGATATAATTTTTCAAGAAGATTATTCCCATGCATCTTTGTAAATTTTCTCCAAGAGGATAAAATCCATGATATTCCCGCAAAGAAATCTCCTAAACAGTGTTTTCTTCAATTTGATGCGGAGTTTTTCACTTACTCGTCATGCTATTATTGTAAAAGTCGTTTATTGAAAATCACCCGCAAATTATGGTACACTACGTTTTTGTCCACATCGTAACCGGTGATTTTTTAGTGGCAAATTTGCAATAGTCGTGACGGACAAATTATTTTCCTTCTGCGAGACGTAGTTTCTATCATGCAGTGCGATCCTTGTTTTCAAATCTTGAAAAATACATCAAATTCGTTAGAGTTTTTAAGAGTTATATTATATAAAAACGTTTTTAAGTTCCTCCCAACTCGTAAGTATCTTAAAATTTTAGGTCCAAATAAGAAAAAAAAAAAAACGAAGGAAAGGAGTGGTTTGAGGCCAGAGACACAAAATAAGCTAAATATTCGAATTGTGGAGCCAGAGGGTGCGAGTTCGGTGATTGACAGAAGCGGGCATTTTTAAACGGCATACAGTGTTTTAGAATAAAAGGTCCAAAGGATTTCGGGATGCGTCTATGGCCGGACGAGTAGACGTACGCGTGTATAATTTCGTGTGCTTTTTTAGCCTGAGAAATGTGTCTGAAGTGAAAGGAATGTGATAACCGACATTACACGCTGGGTACCGGCGAGCCACCACCCACTCTCGACCAGTAGGACCAGCCCTGGCGGATCGTGATACCCCGCGGACTAATGCCGATAATTGCATTTTGCAGTTCGTGAATTCCTTCTTTCCTTTCTTGCCTCCGTCCTCGCTTTGCCCTTACACGCTTCACTCGCATCCCTCTCACACCGTCACCGGTGAATATATCCTTAGGTTGCGCAGCTACCGCAACCGATTGCGCTCGTTGCCCCGCTATATTGCTCTTTGTGCACGACACGAAACCCGATGCTACCAAGAAATCGACTAAATAGCTTCTCGAACGATCTGGAGCGAGAGTGCCTGCTCAAGTCCTCTCGGACGCGAATTCTTTTGTTGAGGCGAAGGAGCTAATTATCGCGCAATCTTCACCCGTCGATAAATCGTTCCCACGTCGCCTTCCTTTTTCTTCCTCCGCCAATGAGCTTATTCTGATTGAAGCTCTTATTCAACTTGGCTCATGACTTTTTTCGTTGCCCCTGCAGCCACATTTTACTCTCATGGGATTGCTATCGACTGACGTTGATTTAATAATTTCACAAAAATCAGAAAATAAACTTGTTTAATGACATTTTGTTCTAATTTTTAATACTCTTTTTTGCATTGAAAATTACATTTTGTTGGTTCATAATATTAGAATGAAAAAACTCGTGGATGCGACAGAAAATAATCCTTTCGAGCATAGCTCCGAGCAGCTGATCGAAATCAAAAGGTAGCAGATGGAGATCTGACATAAGAGCTGGTCTAACCATCCGTGATGAATTATCTTGAAAGTTATAATTTGAAGGATTTTATTTAAGATCATGTCCGGGTGGCATTAGTTTCTTGTCTGATTATGTCCTCATTTAAGAATTGACTTTGGAAAAGAATAAGATGGGACTTTTTGATTTCGTATTGTTCAAGGTTTTTACAATGAAGCAAAATCCACAGAACATCGTATCAGGCGAGAATATCGTGTACATCTCGCAAGTTTTGCAACGAGTTGTCTCTTTTACGGTATTATGTGATTTCTATATTCCCATCGTTTTTTTTTCATTTGACTTCTTTTTGATCAGCTCCATCCCTCGAACGTAGTTGACTATGCCATGTCTTTTTATAAGGCTACCCACGCGGATTTCTTGATTAGTCCTGAAACGTAGCTGAATCGAGCGTGACTCTTTCGATTTCTTGCTCATTCTCTTCGGCTTCTTTCGTGTTTCCGTCCTTCTTTGACGACGTATTGAATTCTCATCGCCAGGCTCCGCTTTCTGTGGCGCGCGCGAGTATTTTGTCCATTGTCCACCCACGCACGACACGCAACAAAGAGGTATCGTGCGTGCACGCATGTTGCTAGACATGCCTTTTTGTCTCCCTCAACGTATTTTTTTTATTTTTTTTTGTTTTTTGTCTCTAGTATTGTATTGTTCATGTTAATTTTTTTTGTTTTTCGTTCAATCCCTCGTGTACCGAATCATTGTTCGTTTATTACGGATAATTATCGACAACCGATTAAACGAATTTGCATCGCACAAATTTTTTTTCACGATCTCTTAACAGATGATGACAGATTGGAAATTGCTAGATAGCTTTTTGGAGTGACGTGTAACATAAAATTCACGATGAGATTTATTGTTTTTATCGAATAATAAATAAATAAAATATATTTACTGCAAGTTCTGATATTCATTTTTATTTTTCCTTAACCCAAAGTTTATTTGTTGAATTTGAAATTATGATTTTTATTTGTTTTTCATAAATAATGACATAATTATCTTTCTTTTTTATTTAAACGAATGAAAAAATTGATTTCAATAGCTCTAATGTTTATCGTAGTTTGTATGCATAAGTATAAAGTTTTGGTTTTTATATTTCTGTACCCTGTAAAACGTCTCACACGCATTATCTTTGAGTTTCTCCGTCTGAAAATGAACGTGGTGTTTGTCTGCGTTTGATCGTCGTAACACTACTCTTGCGAGGCTGGCGTGAATCGAGTACAAGGCGTGCAGGATTTCTCATCGTCTCTAAACTGCATCCTTTCGGCGTGTATCGGCATCGATACGTACACATGACTATCAACGCGCAGCGACTTATCTCTCGACTTTGAAGGCTCCGGGCAGCTCGCGCGAATGCGAACATTATTTATCAGCAGGCATTTCTGTAAAATGCCAGCTGACAGGTGGAAACCAGTGTCAATGATATATTAATGAAATGGCCGCCGAGGAGTCGTCCCAATGGTTATTACAGGATCGTGTTATGCAAGAGATATGTTCTTGCAAGTTGTGTAGGAATGCGTGGCTGTTAAATTTGATCGCAAAGCTAACACGGCCATACAATATCGTCTGCAAGTGTGCAGCCCAGATACGACTTTCGTCAAAAATCTAAGAGTTCAGGTTTTCTAGGTGGTCTTTTATTTTTGATTTGGTACTCCGACTGCCGTTCAAGTGCATGCCGTTTCTGCATGCGCCTGTGGCTTATCGTCGATTCAATTTAGTGTTCACGTTTCTTTTTAATTGACACTAAGTATTAGCCGTTGAAAATGTTAACTGTCTTTTTTCGTGAATTAAAAATGAATAAATTATTGAAAATTATTTTCAAAAACAAAAATATCGTTTTCAATTATGCTAGTGGATTAAAACAATATTTGAAGGATGTCTCAAAGAAAAAATTGTCGTTATTATTTCATGTTAGAGATTAATACAAAATGTTAATGTATGTAAATGTTTATTAAGTAACTTCAACAGTTCGAAAAGTTATAAAATGATATGATTAAAAATCAAGTTATAAATGTTAAGTACATACTTGTAAGATGATCTTATTGAGATATTAAATGTTTTATTTAACATTAAATAAAATTCTTCTTCGTTAAGGGGTTATACCTTGTAACGTCAAAAAAATTTTTTACTCCGAAATGAAAGAATATTTTTTAAGTCTGTTTTCAGCTATTTATTTTTTAAAAATAAAGCTTATAACAGTATATGTTACTCTACAAAAGGGAGGGGAAAAAAGATTATTCTCAGGGCGAATTTCCTGAAAAATTTGTCCCATAATCTAAAAATAGATGATGAAAAACGCAATTTGTATGCACTTGTTATGAAAATTTTTTTCAAGCGATTTTTGTTGTAGATATCAATATGTTGTGGGTCAAACTTTTTTTAACCCATTTGGCGCCATTGATGCGTTTTGGAAACATTTCAAAAAATCTTTTTTATTCTAATTTCGAAGACGCAGTTGAATGAATAATTTCTTTGACTATACCAATAGACCAACATAAAGCTCATCATATAACTACGTTTATATTCCACATTAAAAAAAATGATTTTTATAAACAAATATAATTGTTACTGCAAAAAAAAAAACATTTTGTATTACAAAATTTTCTGTATTTGAAAATGTAGAATTCGAATCCACAAAACAGTTATCACAAAGTCGACTCCTTCAATGTTTAGTATTAAATAGGTTAATCACTGTCATATAAGTTGAAGTTTTGGCAGTAAAGTTTCGGACTATTTTCACACCTTTAAAAAAAATATAATTTTCAATCAATTTTCAAAGACATTCAAACATACCCTAGAAAAAATTGTTTTCGGGCCCTACAAGGGCATGCCCTGCAAATGAGCCGGGCCCTTTAAAGGCGAATCATAGGCTATAACAAGGGGCCTTTCTTGGCGCGTAATGCCTCGCTCTGTAAACCCCCGTATTTTTAATCTATTGTTTTACTAGGGGCAACTGCGCGCTCCGCGCGCTCTTATCAAGCTAACGACTTTCCTTCTTTCTTTTTGAACTGAAAAATTTTTACAATGTTTTCCCTATTTCTATTTCTCATAATTATTTCTGGAAAAAAATAGATATCAAAAACAGATAACTCAATTTGAAAAACAATTCAAGAAATAATTCTTTGAACATTCTAAGAATCGATTTAGTTTGTTATCTCCTTGCCCCCTGCGAACGAGTATATTCGTCTTGGGGGCATTAACGTTGACTTTGCGTCGAGTATACATCATGTTTTAATAAATGTAAACATCTTAATAAGTCATATTACAAAAAATTATGTAAAAGTTTAATATTAAGGTAAAGATACCGGTTTCAGTGACTTTAAGAAATTCTCGCATTTTAATTGATACATTTATTATGAACAAAATCTAAAGAATATTATAACAAAAAAAGAGCAAAATTTAGGAAAATCTACATAGTTTTGAAATAGATCCTCATAAACGCATTAATAACTGTGGGTACTTTTATATAGGGTCAACCGGGGTAATTGAGATTTCGGGGTAATTTGTGATAGGGTTTTTATTAAGATTTTCAATTATTATTAACAAAATACAAAAAATGTTTTATATAAAAAAGTTACACATTATAACTGCAAGCATTTATGACCCTACGGGGGGAAATTCAAATGATTATTTTCACCTATGGGACGAAGACATCTTGACATCCGCCAAGCGGATGTCAAGAAAATCGAATTGGTTTTAACCAATTCCCAGCCAAGTGAATAACATAAGAAGTTTTTCGCCACTTTTTTTTACGAATTTATTGGTTATGGAACTTTTGCCTAAGAAAAATCATTTACGTACGGTTGTTGGTTTAGCAATTCGATTTGGTTTTGTGATAAAATAATAAAATGGTTTATGTCGAAGAAATAAAACTGGCTTTCGTTTCGAAACGTTTTACCAAAACATGTAGTGATCAAGCCAATAACTAATCACGTATGATCGAGCGCGATAAATGTTTTGCCAACACGATTTTATCGTATTTCGATAGTTGGTACCCCGCGCGTTCGTTCTCATTGGCTATAATTGATGCAGCATTAGATGTCATCAACATTGTCTCGAGAAGTATCCTTCGAGGTGTATTTTATAAAAGCGCATAAGAGAGAACACATGATTGTTTTAAATTTTCTTGTATTTCTGTGGTTTGCAATTATGGTAAGTTTTCAAGATTTCACTAATTCGTTCACTCGTCCTTTTTTATAATTTTGCATTGTTTCTATAAAAATATGATACAAATTTTGCAGGCATGTTTTGAAAAGCCAATCATTGCTTTGACCTTCAATTTAGCAGCAAATATGGAGTCATGCATAAAATCATATGGCCATTCTGTCCGACAATTATTTGTGAAAGACCGTACCGAAACTATTGAAAAATGCAGGTTGAGCAGAAAAACTAAAGAAGCGATGAAAAACAAAGATTTAATTTACTACTCTTGTACTTTTAAATGATTCTTTGGACCCTCCAAACACAAGCATCGTGGAAATAACGAAGACCAAACATGGTATATGAAATTAAATTGAATTTAAATTATCTATTTATAACTGTAAACAAAAAATAACTAAGAATTAAATTTCAGCACGCATAAATTCAATTGTGATGCTTTTATAATAGTAAAGTAAAATAGTCGAAATGCAGAGAGACGCTTGTGATCACAAACATAAAATTAGAACATCAAAATCACGACCATTCTGTCGTGAGTATTTCTCTTACATAAACAAAAATTATTTTCGAATAATTTGTTCTTATTTAAATATATCTCCAGCAAATCGATGATCTTCACTGCGATAAAAGTTGTCTGAAATTCAGACATTTTAGTCCCACTTTTTCAGACATATTTATTATCTTATTAAAAAAGTCTGAAATTCTTTTTAATACTGAAAATTTGTCTTAATTATTCTAACCTCCCAAAAACACTGCAAAGTTCGCTAACATAAAGTATACAAAAAAACTGCCTTCTGATAAAAAATGGATAATCAGTGTGAAATGTGCAATTATGTTGCATTGACAGCACAGTTGCTGTTAAAGCATGTCCTTCGATTTCATCGAAACGACCC
>JAPYZS010001006.1:0-23641 GCA_030522925.1 Trissolcus japonicus | reverse complement strand
AAAAACGCTGCCGCACACCCGTCCCGCGCTGAACGCCGCGGTTATTTTTAGGATATACCATATATGGGACTTCCGGTCCTATAAGTCCTCTATACTACTACTCGACATAATGAAATTGATCCAAATTTAATCTCTAACATTAAAGTAAATAAAACTGAATATGACAAAAGCACATATCAAATACTTTATGAAACAAAAAGTTGGTCTATATTCCATTTATATATTCCGTTTATCTTTTATCGAATTTTCAAATGACTTAAAAAGTTACGAAATAAAAAAAGAAATTTCAGATTATGTTACAGATAATTGGGACGAAAAAGAATTATTAATTGAGAGTTTCTATGGAAATAAATTCAACATTAAAGAAGATTATGCGTTTCATTTGAAAGACGAAATGTTTCATGGATCTTGTTTTGAAATTTTGATGTTTTCTGAGCTTTATGAAAAACAATCAAAATTTTATACACTCGGCACAACAATTAGCGGGCACCCTAAAATTTTTGCTCAAAATGACTTCTACCATCCAAAAAAATTACCGAATTTTTATTTCATTCGTCAAAGATATGAACCTTATTATTTTGTCTAATATTTGTGGGGTGCCCGCTAATTGTTGTGCCGAGTTTACATATAGGAATAATCATTTTTGCTGTGAGTGTATTTTTGTTGTTTCGGAATCCAAAGACATCAATGAAGTTGAAATTTTAAGCAGTATAGATGAACGAGTTTGCTTTACCATTTTAAAAAAGACAGATATTTGTCAAAAATTGAACGAAAATAATACCATCTTACAAATTGAAGAACCAAGCAGAAAAAGTAAGACTTTAAAGGAAAACATTTTTGATTATGAAAGTGACAGTGATTCCAATCTCCCATTATGGACTATGCGCGGTAAACGTAAAAAGAAAATTCTGAGTGATTCTGAAGATGAAACAGTGCATTTATTGAATAAGGGCTTTACAGCTGAAACGAAGGAAGTAGATGAAACACTAAATGAAGAAAATCTTCGAATGAACAGTATCAACGAATCTGTTAACAAGATAATTTCCAAAGATGCAATACGAAAGAGGTTTGTTCTGGACATAAATAGCAACATAAATTCTGTCAGCATGAACAAGTCTGAATGCTTGAATCATGAATGTATACAAAATCTTGCATTAGAAATAGATTTGAATGAACGTATAGGATCACCAGAACGTGTAGACAAAAATGTTTTATTTGATTTTCATAGTTTACAAGATAATTCGATCATCGAGAATAGTGATCAAGACAATTCTGGCAATGAGTCAAATAATTCACATATATCAAGATCGTCATGTTGGATTAGAAATAAAATAAATAATGCTGATCCTAAAAACATAAACAATTCCGTATCATTAACAGAAGATATCTATCAAAAGAAAACGAAAATTTGGATTATGAAAAAATATCTTCATTGAGTGACATTAATGAAAATTTAGGATCTGAAGATGTTTCGACTGATTCAGACAATTCAATGCAAACAGCTTCATCACAGAGTTCCAAAATTACAAAAAAATTATCAGGTTCTGAAGACACCAATGATTCCGACAACGATAAACAATCGTTGGAACTGAAAAAGAAAAGAAAACGACGTAAAAAAGGAAAAGATGACAAATTCAACGTTTTTTTAGGTAAAATTGAACTGTTAAGTGATGGGATATTTGACCATGAAGGAAAAATCGATACAAAAGTTTATTATCATAAATTAAGAGTAGAACTTCGATTGTACGGATTCACTTGTTCTATTTGTATTAAAAGTACTCGGCTGAATTTACAAAATACTCACAGTACTTACGCCTATTGCTCGTTACCGCACAAAAAACGCCATGAGTTTAAATTTATTCTTGAAGACTGAGTTACCAAGATGTATCTTGAATATTTCAAGCACTCATAAAATGATTCACCATCATCCTTCTTCTAAAGGTATTATTAAATACCCTCAACTAAGGGGTGTAGAACGAGATATGATGAAAGAAGAACTAAAATACAAGACCCCAAATGCTATTCGAGAAGAACGAATACACAATATAGATGTAGGAAAATTTTACGATGGTGATACGCAAGGTTTAAAACCAAAATATATATTAAATAAAGCAAAATCAGAATATAATAAACAAAATAGACTTACATTAAAATCGAATGACCTATCTCATGTGTTAGAATTGTGGAGATTACAGAGAAACAATGATAATAAATTCATTCAAAGTGTTCAGGTTCCTTTGTGTGTTGTCATGTACTCTGAAGAAAAAACTCTTTTGGTTTTAGAGGACTCTAAATTAAGCAAACCAGCAAAATCAATCATAATGCACATTGATGCTACAGGAAATATATGTTGTATGCCACAGGGGTTAGGATCTAAAAGAATTTTTTATTATTGTGGAGTTGTAAACACAAGTACTGGAACTATTCCGTTGATACAAGTCATAATGGAAACTCACGATGTTAAAGCAATTCAGACTGTATTGCTTGATTTTAAATACCACGTTTTAAAAACGTGTAATCGTTGGCCGTATGCAAAAGCTGTTTTTTCTGACTGGAGTTGGGCAATACTGAAAGGTGTACTTTTAGCATTTAACTTGATGGACGTTGGTGAATATTTGAACAAGTGTTTTGAATACGTTGAAAGTGAAAAAAAAAAATTTTTTTCCGTCAAATTTGACGGTTTTATTAAGTTGTTGGGCTCATGTGCAGAGAAGAGTATCAGAAGCTATTGAAAAAGATTATGCGCATCATAAAGATATTAAAGGCATGATTTTAGAATTGATGGCACATTTAATGTTGTGCAGAGATTTAAACATGTTAGATAAAGTTTTTATTAGAGTTATCAGTATATTGTTATCAAAGGAAAAAGAAACATTGGACTCTAGTATGAGATATCTTCATAATAAAAAAGTGTCAGAAGGATCCAAAATATGGGAATCTATGAAAAGAGATGAGAAAAATGCTGAAGAGTTTGAAACAATATATGATGATTTTTTTGATAACACTTACGGAAAAAATAAAGCAATATATGCTAATTCTCCATTCTTTAAACGTTATTATTCAAAATATTTAAGTATTAGTTTACAACTAGAAGGAAAAGAATGTGAGGTGAAAACATCTAGTAATGAACTATATGCACCAGACATAGCACTTTACATATTTTATACATTCATGCCTTATGCTTCAATATGGACTGCTATTATGTTAGACGAGGTTGACAAGAATGTTGCATATTGTACAAACGCTTATGTAGAAAGTCACAATAAAATTGTTAAAGAAGATATTTTACACAAAAATTCAGTTCAGAGTATTGGAGATGTTATAGAAAGGTTCGAAAAACGCCATGACTTGCAATGTTTTGATTTAAAAAAATATATTGAACTTCAAGAAGACTCCATAAACAAAGTGAAACCCAAAAAAACGAAATATGTAGAAGTAGCAAGTAATTCTTTTATAGCAGAAAATTTTAAACGGAGGAAGACAAATAAATATGACCGAAATAGAAGTCACAAAAAGTTATTGGAAAGTAAAGAACTCATTAACACTCATAACACACGATATCAACATTCATTCAAATGTTGATATCGTGTAGATTTTAAATTTGTTCAGAATTTGTTATAATTCAAACATTTCGAATGTTCATTTGTATTTCAAATGTCAAACGATTTGTTTGACATTTGTATATCAAATAGTAAATTGATTAAATTAAAATGAGATCAAAACAGAAAAGACGGTAGTATTATCGATACTGGAGGCGACGGCTATTTAGAAAGGCAGAGATTCAGTTGATTAATTATGTAAGCAAACTTATATTATGTAAATGAAAATAATTGAAATTTGTTTTCGTTGTTTGGTTTTTGGTTATAAGTATTTGAGTGTACAGTCTTTGATTTTTTAGATTTTATGTTTTGATCTTTGATTATTAATTATGGTTTTTGGTTTCCGGTAGATGAATTTCTTTGAAAAAAGCTGGAGAGACGTTTTTAAGAATGTTTATTCAGAAGCGGTTGCACTCGAAAATGAAGTAATGGCAGACAGAGTCATCAGAAGACGTTTTGTTGATAGTAATTAAGGTGCTATTGAAAGAATGGATGCTGAACATGAGGAACGACACATTTGGGATGTTCCGAGTGGATTAAAAAGAATTTTCCATATGCTGAATATTGATCGCGCTACATAGTGTTGGGTTTGCGGTGATATTTGTTCTTGTGGATTTGTCGATGATATTATGTGGGCTTGGGATAAAGATATTAGTGAAATTGTCAGCATATTTTTATTAAAAATAAAAAAAATTAAATAATTGTGTCACATTTTTTTAAAAAAATGTGGTACATTCTTCATGTATTAAATTTTTTAATTAATACAAAAAAGATTAAATTAATTACAAAAAAATGAATCATCGTATCATGCTGTCAATTTGAGGACATCGAGTTAGCAGTATAATATAATAAAAAAATTTTTATCCAATCTTTTGAAACTTATGAGAAACGAATACGTTTTTCCATCAGCCTAAGTGGTCTAGGGCCAGAGTATGAGTGTTTTTTGATTTTAAATCGCGGGATCGAATCTGAATGAATTTTATTTTAAATTTACTGTCTTCTGATGGTCTCGACTATTTTACGTGTAATGCAACTTCAAGATCATGGGAACGTACCAAACAAGGAGTCTGTATCTGAATCAATTCGAGTGTTTTTGATCACGACTTATACTGATGGTTGGTAATGTTCCAACATCCTTCGCTGCCCTCAAACCAATCATCGGTGAGGGAAATCAAACTTACAAAGAAGCGTGCGAGGTTTTAGGTATTTTACAGTCGACGATCACTGGAATTTTATTACGGAAGAGGCTGTAGCAGTGGGATTTCCTTTTCAATTGAGACTTATATTCTCCATCATATTGACCTCATGTGAAATTTCCAATCTCTTACTCTTTGAAATCAATTGAAGGAACCAATGTCTAAAAATACTCATACTCATGAACAACGTAGTCTGGATTCAATTGGTTGTGATCGTGTTTATGAGAAGGCAAAATCTCATCAATAAGATTTTGTTTCCTTATCAGGTAATTATCGTGTATCTGATACGATGTGATATTTTCATCACAAATTACACACATTTTTATGAATACAAACTTTCAAGACGTCACATCGCCGAGTATGGCTTACCTGCTCCTGAAATCGCCGGTTCAAATAACAATGACGTTCGTATAGAACCGTACGACGCACTGGCTTTCGCAGCAGAAGTTGTAAGCACTCTGCCAATTTGACGAATGATCAAAGATCATTTTATGATGCAGTGCTGCAATGTATCAAGTCTAACGTTCCAGCCATATTTTTTCTTAACGCCTGCGGTGGTACGGGAAAAACGTTTATATTGAATTTATTGCTATCTGCTGTAAAGAGTCGCCATGATGTAGCTAAAACTTTGGCCTCCTCAGGTATTGCACGATATGAAACATTTGAGCTTCATCGCTACTCATATGAGGACGTCCCGCTCACAGTGTTTCAAAGTTACTTGTACATTTGCACGATCAAAGTACTCCCGTCAGCAACATCAGGAAAAACAGCGACAGAGCCCGCATGCTGCATCTATGGATGCCAATAGTGCGTGACGAATGTCCGACAAGTTTTAATGACATTCGTAATAACGGCCGGCGTTTCGGCCGGTGCTAGTGGTAACATCTATATGAAAAATAGGGAGAATACGACTTATTAGATCTAAAGAATAGCAGGAAGATCTTGAACAACGAAGACGTGAACAAAATGCTTTACAACAAAAGAAAAATCGTGCGAAAAAGAAAGTGCCGCCCTCGGCTGTATTATACTATTATTGCGCTCCAGGAATCAGAAAACGTGTTATTACAAATTCCGTGTTATCACACTTCGATTCAATCTACTACCAAGAGTACAGTCTGCGATATATATGCCTGGATCTTTCTGGTATCTCTTGTCTCCCTTCAACTCGACCCATTCACCATGCGACGGTGAGAGACAGACAAGTCGAGGCATTCATTTCTCAGACCTGTACCAAGTTGCTGAGTCATTCATGTGCAAATGACAGCACTATCAAACTGACAAAATCGACACACGAAGCACATGGTGTAATCGATTGCACATCTCCTCCATTTACAAGAATTTGCGTCTCAAAAATTTCAGCAACCATGTTATACCGGTTGGAAGGATGAGTTTAAATACTGAGACACGAGAAAATCAAGGACCAATCCAACTACCAACCACATCGATTGAAATGAATAATGTCCATTTGATAGAACAACAAAGTCAAAAACAAAACCTTCCTTCTGCTGAAGATATCAGAAGAAGATAAGTTATGCAGCTAAAAGGAAAAGGTATGAAAGATTAGATCTCATTAATATACATTAGATTGGTAAAATTGAATATCATTTGTAAGCACTGCAATGCTAAATATTTGAAGGCCGAAGTTATTAGCAACAAAAACATCTCATTTTACGATTGCTGCAGTCATGGAAAAGTAAAGTTGGATCCGTTATCTCCACTTCTAGAAGTAATAAAACAGTTGATCACTGGAAATCATGAAAAATCTGCACACTTTTTGAGAATCGTACGACGATACAATATATTTACGTTTGCATGATTAAATGCAAATTTAGCAAGTCTTAACATAACACATCATTGTACCCTTCTGAAAATACATCAGCCAGTTTTAAACAACTTTTCATTCTAGACGCCAACGAAGCGACCCAAAATCGAGGTAATTCGATTTCTGATCTTGATTTAGAATTATTGCAGAATCTAGATGATATTATTCGGAACAACAGTGTATTTGCGCAATTATACTAAATGATGCATGAAGAAGTTCAAAAACAAGCACATTTAGGATTTGATGTACAAAATTTGAGTATGGCATTCATTAACAACAGAAGTCGATTCGATCGCAGTAGATCAAACGATCATAACGTTCAAAGAACAAACGAAGTTGCCGCAATTTTTTCTACCACAGTTGATGTTGTGGTTCCAGATTTCAGATAGTTGCGTAACTATAGTAAATGAAAATACTCGATCTCTAAAACATATCAGCATAATGGATCCAAATGTTGAACCTTTGACTTATCCGTTGTTTCATCCTTATGAAACTCAAGGATGTCATGAAGGTATTAAACAAATTAACGGAAAACAAGTAACCAGATCTATGTACGCATAACTACGTCAAAGTTGAAAAAGATCGAATAACATGGTGTAAGATGAATCAGAAACAATTACGTGTTGAACAATATAAAGGATTATTGGATCACTTGGAACAAAGAGCAGCGACGGAAAATTATAGAGTAGGAAAAACGATTATTCTTCCTTCCACATTGGATCTCCCCGAAATATGATGCAATCTCTTCATTTCAATGGCTATAGTTTGGAAACACGGTAAGCCTGATTTTTTTATTACGATGGCATGCAAGTCCAATTGGATCAAAATCAAAGAAAATTTGCTACCAGGTCCACAGCTGGCAGATCGACCCGACATTTGCGCCCATGTGTTTGATATCAATAAAAACTATTTAATTGATTTGATTATAAAACAACAGAATTTTTGAGAAGTTAGAGCTTATGTGTACGTAATAGAGTTCCAAAAACGTGGTCTTCCGCATATGCACCTTTTGATCACATTAAAAAAAATTGACACTCCTGAATTAGTTAATAAATACATTTCAGCAGATATCCCTGATCCTGGAATCAATGCAGAATCGCATTCGATAATGATGAAAAATATGATCCATGAACCTTGTGGAAATTGGTGAATGGTTCATGGTAAATGTTTAAAATATTTTCCAAAACCATTCAACGCTGAAAAAACTATGAATAAAAACGGGTATCTAAAATGTTCCAGACGAGACACTGGTCATTTATATGAAAAGTCGAATAATTTCAAAGTTGACAATCGATATGTTGTGCCTTATTGTCCAACGTTGTCTAGAATTTTCAATTGCCATCTTAACGTAGAAGTCGTTAGATCTATCGGATCTGTTAAATACTAATATAAATACATTTTCAAAGGTCATGATGCAGCAAACGTTGGCATTGGAGAAAATCTTAATCACATTGAAATTGCTCACGATGAAATACATGCTTATGTTGAGGCACGCTATGTAGGTCCAGTAGAAGGTTATTGGAGAATCGTAGGCAAACACTTGCAAGAAAAAAGTCATGCTGTCACTCGCTTACCAGTACACTTGCCCAATGGACAAAATGTTTTCATTACTGATGATGTTGACGAACAAGATTTACGATCTGCATTAGACCGTATAACAATGTTATTAGACTATTTTAAGTTGAACAGTCGTGATGTCGATGCATGAAAGTAAACATATTCAGACATACCATCACATTATGTGTTCAAAAATAAACGTTGGAGAAACCGTCAAACTCGTTTTGATTGTATAAGTCGTTTGTATTATTTCAACACAACTGAAATTGAATTATTTCATTTACGTATTCTCTTTCAGAATGTCAAAGGTGCTAAAAGTTATAAAGACATAAGAACTGTCAACGGCGAACTTTATGGAACTTTCACAGAAAAATGTTTAGCTCGGGGTTATCATCGAAGATGATAGTAAATGGAGAAAAGCCATGTCCGAAGCTACCGTTTGGATGATGCCTAAAACGTTTTAGACTTCTTTTCGTGAGTATACTGATGCATTGCCAATCTGTGCATCTAATGGAATTGTGGAAAAAATTCGAACGCCAATTCGGTAAAGAAGTCAGAATAGAAAGAGCATACGCTAAAATTGATAGATTACTTTGTCGAGAAGGTTGGAATATTACCAGATTTCCTGAAATGGATTCAATAACAACTGATTCAGAAGATGACATTGCCGATACCATGTGAAGCGAATCACTATCACTTAGTCAAAATCAATACAATTAACTGAATTCTGACCAGAAAAACAATTCATATAATAAAACCATTCATGATTTTAACCAAAGTAATGATATTCATGTTATAAATATCTTACGATCAAAAGTAGAGGAAAATATTTATTCCGATACTGGTGATTATATTAATTCGAATTTTCACGATTATTTTTAAAAAATAGTACGACCGAAACATTATAACAAAAACATCAGATGGAATGTCAGATGAAAGAATTTCATTTAAAAGAAAATCAGACGTAAGCATAAATGAATGAAAAACGTCATAATAAATAAGATATTTAAGAATAGTTTTTATACATTTGGATGCCATGACCATGTAGGTTGGAATCCGTCGTTTAGCAAATCAAAAGAAAAAATTAAAACTCATTGCGAAAAAAATAAAAAACAAATAAATAGTCTTATAAACTTCGATATAGATGAAAATAATTTTTCTGATTCAAATACATCTACGAATACAGAGAAAAATTTCTTTCATCTTCATAATAGGAGAGTTAGTCCAGCTCAATTTTACTCTCATCGTTTTTCTTTACACAATGAATTCAGTCCGATTTTATATGCAGGTAGACTACTTCAGCAGTGCTATTCAAGCGTATATTGTTATTGAAAGTCAAAGATTTAATTTTCTGAAAATCAATCAAGATCGTTTGAGATAAGAGTATTTTAGATCATATAGCCAATAGCGCTTCAAATAATAATTAAATTAACGATTCTGAATGTTTAGGAAAATTGCTTGTTTTCCCGTCAACTTTCGGTGGTAGTCCGCGGTATATGCACAAGCATCACCAAGATGTTATGGCTGTAATTAAAGAACTTGAAAAACCAGACTTATTCATCACTATAACATGTAATCCGAAATGACCTGAAATTATTGGTTTACTTTCGCAATTTCCTCCTAATGATACTGTAAATGATATTGCTCCTTTGTCTGTGAGGCTTTTTTAGATTAAAATTTAAATCTATAATAGCAGAAATATTGAAAGGAAAATATTATATTATCCACATACTACTAGATCAAAAAAATTATCAACTCTTGAAAATATAGATACATATATTAAAGCAGAAATTCTAGAAAATGATTCATATTTACAAGAATTAGTTTTGCGATCAACGTTAGATGGACCCCACACAAATTCTTCGCCGAGCATTATTGATTTCAATAGCGGTAAATGTCACAAACATTTTCCACAGAGTTTTTGTGATGTCACGAAATTGGATTTCCGAGTTACAAAAGATGTAACAATAAATCAAAAGGTTATTGTTATCCAAAATCTTCGAATGGTAAGAATATTCCAGTGAATAATTCTATGGTCGTTTCCTATAATTCGTATCTTTTAAAAAAATATAATTGTCACATAAATAAAGAATATTGCGGTTCAATGATGAGTATTAAATATTTACATAAATATATAATGAAAAGCCATGACCTTTGAAAGGTCCATTTTATTTCAAATGAACAAAGGTTCATGAAAGGTTCATTTTGTTATAAATGAAACTGAGGATAAAAAAATTATCGAGGATGAAATTTACAGTTATTTAGACAGTAGTTATGTAGGTCCAATGGAAGCTGAATGGCGTATTAACAAATTCGAAATTACTCATAGATCGTGTAGTGTACTTCGTTTCTCTGTACATACCAAAAATCAACAATATTGTTTTGCAAGAATCTGATCCAGGGAAAGCTCCTTATAAAAATAACATTATATTTTTAACAATTTGGTTTGAATTAAATAAATGCGATGTGTCAGCTAGAAAGTTGCTATATATCGATATTCCTAAGTACTATAGATTTAATGCATACACAAAATCTTGGGTTAAAAGAAAAAATCAACGGGATGTTATTTGACGATTAATGTCGGCTAGCATTAAAGACAGGAACGATTCTATTCAAAACTTATTTTAAATCGTGTTAAAGGTCTACTTCTTTTGATTGTCTGAAAACATTCGAAAAATTTTTGATGAAGCGTGTACTGATGCAATCTCAGTTTTGACAATTTTCCGCTTAGTTTTCGATAGCAGAAAATTTAGGATCGGCTCTTGAAATCTGACACATCTATGAAACATATTTTAGTGAAGATCTCAAATATAATAATGAAATAGAAGCACTGACTATAATAAATAATATATTGAAAGTAGAAAATTTTTCATGTTCCTATTTTAATTTACCTGAATCTGTTTCGATTATTTTCCATTCTGAAAATAAAGAAAATGTTAGTAAAATACTCAAAAGTCAATTTATTGATTCATTCAACGAAGATCAAAAACTTATTTTAGATACTATAGTATCGAATACAGATCGTTTTTTTTATTGATGGTCCTGGAGGTTCAGTTAAAACTTTTGTTTATCAGGGTTTAATTTACTACTTTTTATCTTCTGCTAAAAAAATTATAGCCGTTGCTTGGGCTGGTATTACAAATATATTAGAGAGTGCACAGATACTGTGCACTATATAATATATTAGAGATACAACAGAGACTGGTTGGCGAGTCAAAGCAATCTCTATCGCTCTCCAAGAGACATTATCACCGGCGACCGGTCGATAATTGTCTACACTAGAGGGCGACACTCCCCCGACGCGTACAAGCCGACTTACGAGTTGCACTCTCGCTACCAGAGGGCGACGCCAGCGCCAAGACTCTGCTCGTCGAGAGTCTCCGAGTACAGATGACGCCACGAGCGAATTCCCGAACGCCGTGAAAACAACCCCAGAGCTCTTCACTCAACGCGGGTCTGACTGCCCAATCAGCGACCAGCCTTTACAGGTCGCTCAGCTCCAAAAACAGTAGCTGTCAGAGAACGCCTCAGGGCGGAATCTCAAAAATTATAGCCGTTGCTTGGGCTGGTATTACAAATATATTACTACCGTGGGGTATAACAAGTCATAGAGCATTTCTGTTCCGTTTGCAGGTAAAACAATTATTCTAGGTGGTAATTTTCGACAGATTTTATCAGTTATAAAACATGCAAATTAATCATTCATAGTTGGAGAAACTATAAATTCTAAGTTTCATAGCCTTTTTAAAACTACTTAACTTGAAAATTACTGTTCGTTCTACTTTTAATTCATTTCTTTTGGAAGTAGGTGAAGGTAAATTAGAACAGATTATTATTGAAGATGAGTGGAAAACGAACAATGTATGTAATTCACACGAACTGTTAAAATCAACAGCTCCTGCGTTGAGTTCAAAACTGATGGAGACAAGGGCATTGGAATTCTTCGTAAGTTTCTCAAGCTTTTGCTTCATATTTGCGAATGTGAAGATGGGTGCCAGGCAACGGAGAACTGTGTGACAAAATACTACGCAATTATTGACAAACTTGACGTAACACCCATACATTTGAAAACGTTCGATTCGATTAACTTTGACAACGGATTTTACTGTGCCTTTGCTGATGAAGAGATGCTTATCGACATTGAGACGACATTCACGACTTGTTTGTACATAGAGTTGCGTAATCCGAATCATAAATTTGCATTTATATCTGCGGACAATCAGTATTGCGGACAAATGAATATGATCTTCAGTTCTGATGCCCTGCCTTTAAAGGAGAATCATTATTGTAAATAAGTTATTTCTGTAAAAAAAGTTATTATGATTTGTCGCGATACATCTTGTAAATATTTTTTTGTAAACTATAAAATTTGGCATAAACTAATATATTCTAGTTTGAAAGAATTAGTTACCCACAAAAGGCTGGTGAATTTTGTTTAAGTAGCATTAAAACAAATTTTTTGTTAACTTGTGTAACGTGTTTCTGCGAAGAACATTTTGTTTTTTTTTTGTATGCCGTTGGCTCACGGCTGCCGTGTTGTCACTGGTCAGGAAGTCGTCTTTTTAAAATAGGGGCAGTATGGGTCATTGTGACACTTTGGGGTGAATGTGACACAACGATTTTTTCATTAACAAAATAATTCTGCATAGTTTTTTGTTAATACTAGAAGGCTACCGATCGCTTCGCGCGCGGCTTCCGAAAATCGGTTAAGGAATATATCTCAAGTTAGATCAATTTTCATACTTTATTATTTTTTTGGTAGTATAATATAATTAATTATCGATTTTACGATTAATGATTTCAGAAATCATATCCCTTCTAAAAAAGTTAATTTAATCAAATTCAAAAAAGGCAATTGATTATAATTGAAATATTGTTTTTGAAAATAGAATTTACGGAAGAAAAAGACAATGAAAATTATTACCAATAACATGCAATTTCCACATCACATCGGTGACATTGTGAAATCGAATCGGTTTACTAAAAACTGTCAATTTCTAAGCTCGGATCATGGTTAAATTTTATTTGACTAATAGAAAAATGAAATTAGATAAATACAATTTTCGAATTTTTAAAATTTTTAAATATTTAAAATGTCAATATTTTCCAATTTCAAAAATTTACTTCTTTACTTCTTATCTCACATTTCAGCAAATTGTTGGCTAGTTCTAAAACTAACAGTCGAGTCCCGTTACACAAGCCTTCGCTGATATTCAAATTTCTAATCAGCATTACGACTGAGAATTTCCGCAAACAAAGTTGATAAGGTGGAAGGTTTGGAGGATTTAGAGTGTTGAGATACTCGGGCAGGATGGTTTGATTCAAGTTTTGATCGTGCTCGTTTGCTTCGACTGTATCAACGCTCGTATAGACTTTCTCAGTGTTTCGGTTTAAAAGATTAACGACTTGTTTATTAATCGCATCTACATCAGCGTTTCGAGCTGAGAGTATTGCCACTTGAGCAGCTTTTCTAAACATTTGTCGTTCGAACATGTTCCGGAATGTATTCTTCACAATGTCCGCGTTATCATTTGCTAAGCAAACTGAACGAACTTCCGTGTTGTCCGAATGATCATTAAGAAGTCCATCTCCAAGATTCAACAGATAATTAGCGAACGTTTGTTCTTCTGGCAAAGCTTGCATGTTTTGAATCAACGAAAAAACTTTGAAGTTATTCCACAAAAAACTTGACTTGATAGACAAATTCACGATTTCTGAACGAGTTCCTCCTGGTTTTATTGGCAACAGTTGACGAAAATCACCTCCGAGAATTAATATCTTACCTCCGAAAGGTAAATCATTTTGCATTAAATCTCGAAGAAGCAGATCCATTGCTTCCAACGCGTAGCGAGGGGCCATTGGAGCTTCATCCCATATAAATACGTCAACGTTTTTATAGATATTCTGCTTCTTTTGATTGATGTTTTATATTTGATGTTGAGTCTGACTCTAGTGGTACAGGCAAACTTAAAGTATTGTGTACTGTCCTACCATTTGGCAACAACGTAGCAGCAATTCCAGTGAAAGCCATTGCATGTACGTTTTTGTTTAGTGTCTTGAGCAAATAATACAACGTTGTATAAATAAACGTCTTTCCTGAGCCACCGGGTCCATCAATGTACAAGCATTTTGAATGTTCAGTGGCGTCTCCATTTGCCATGCTCAATACAAAGTCGACGATCAACTTCTGACTTTCATTTAATTGATTGTATTGACGGATTCCTGTTTCAGCTTGTTGTTGTTGTACTTCACTTTCGATTTCATCAGTGAAATTTGGATTTTCATTGGAAGTTTCATCAATTTTATCCATTTCAGGAAATCGTGACAAATCCCATCCTTCGTTCCTTAGCATGTTGTTGATTTGGTTGTAAGATTTGCTGATACCAGTATGGGTACCATTATGGTCCTTCAACAACTCGACGATGAGTGGAGAATTTTACCGTTTTTGGAACTCCCTATAGAAATCACGAAAGAACCTGCAGTTGACGTATTTTGGCACAAAGTGAGAAACATACGTTTTATTATTTTTTTTATTTGAATCTTATTTTTATTTCATTTTATTATTTTATCATTTTTTATTTTTATTCAACATAATCTTTAAACATTTTAATTATGATTTCAGGTCTTGAACTTCAAAGATTCTTCAGGAGAGGCTTACTTCAAAGTTCTACCAGCATTTGCATTGGGATGTTTGAGTATCCCACACTCCAATGCCCAATGTGAGAGAATTTTTAGTAAAGTCAATCTGACGAAGACGAAGACTAGGAACAGGCTCATTACCTCAACTATATCTGGGGCCTTGCTAAGTAGTGAGTGCATCAAAGAGTCAGAGGATTGCTGTAAAAAGTTTTCTGTCAGTAAAAAAATGATCGACAGAATGTCTGCGAGTAATCTCTATGGCAATAGAGGTGGTGAACAACCCGAGTTAGACGACGAAAATGAACATTGGTTTGCAACGGAAGACTGAACGGCTATTTTTAAGTTCCAAAGATTTGTTATATTTTATACAAATTTTCTCAAGATGTTCATAAAAATGTTAGTACTTATTATTTTATCCAGAAAACTTTATTATGTTGAATAAGTAGTGTTACAGAGTCACTATAGGTACTACACATATGTTTATGTTGTCACGTTGGTATTATGTTTAAATGTTAAAAGGTAGTATTATAATAGACAATGAAAAAACAAATTTTAAGTTGATATTGATTTGTAATAAAAACAAAAATAAATGTTGTGCGGTAATTTTGTACGGTTTATTTATTTATATACGGTAACCATACGGTAATTTTTTTTGGTGTACGGTACTTGTACGGTAATTTTTTATAGGTTGGTACGACTTCTACCGTTCGAGAATCTGGCAACGCTGTTAGTTATACGTTCGTAATAATTGTAGAGCTTTACTTTTGACTTATATCAAGGCAGTTTTTCATTTGTAAATTCAAATTTATACAATGCTCAAAAGTAATATATTTTGAAAAATTTTGATTTACAGTGGCCAATTTCTCGAATCAATTTGTTGTTACTATAAATATCAAAAAATAAGTTAAATATACATTTATAAATTCTGTGGCAGCCCGCCATAATCAGTCAACTGGCATATGGCCTGTTCGGGCTGCAAGCGATTCGATATAATCGAATGATCTGATCCAAATAACTCGAATTTCAATTCAAGAAGGATATCGGATTATTTTTTTTAATAATGTAATGATTTATAAAATATTATTTTAATTAGTAAATTAATAAATCAACATATGATTCTTGATTTTATTAGTGAAAAAGAATAATCAAACATTTTTTTTGTTTTACTTTTGACTTTTGCCTTGGCAAATGGTAAAGACGTTGGTCATTTACCTGACACCGAATTTACAAAAGCAAATGCCCTACAAATGAAAAAGAGAATTGGGCTGATTTTAGAATTTCAAAAGAAAAAAAAATAGAAAAAACGGATTTGATTTTCGGAAACGGAAAAATTTGATTTTCAAATTTACTAAACTAACAAACCAAACGATTTCATGTTATGCAAACGTCAATGTTTATGCAATTTTTATTATACTAAAATAAATAAATACACATTTTTAATTTACTAATTTATTTTTTATTTCATTTTCAGGGCGGCAATCGTCGCATCTTCATTGGAGACTGACAAATCTCAGGTCTTCAATTGAAGGGCGAAAATTTAACAATTGATATTTGATCTTTAGTAATTGATAACTGATAACTAAAAACTGATAACTGAAAACCGAACACTGATAACTGATAATTGACAATTGATAACTGAAAACTGAAAACTGATAACTGATAACTGATATTTGATAATTGATAGCTCATTACTGATGTCTGATAATTGAATTTATATCTAATAACTGACATTGAATTAATACAATTAATAAACAGAAACTATTAGTAAAGACTTATTTTTGATAATAGATTTCTGATTTGACAACTGGATATTAAATACTAATATTTCATAATTGACTTTTGATTTATTGAAAAAAATTATCAAAACATATTATAATTAGACAGAATATAGATAGTTAAATATTCGAATACATAGTTGCGAACGTTTCAATAATATTTACTAATAAAACTTCGTTATCAATTTGAGTTTATTTCAGTATTATTTTATTGTTGAATTTAAATACGAGTAGTATAATTCGAAAAAGGGTAGACGAAAAAAAATCGTACTGAAGAAGAAAATAAAAATTACCAGCGATCAAAACGCGCAAAAACTCTCGAAAGAGTTGTAAAGTTTCGTAATAAAAACAAACTGAAAAAGCAAAACAAAGCATTGGAACAGAGCTCTACGTCCAATGTCACAGTGATCGCATCGACAAGTGGTGTATGTAGCTCTTCTTCAAAAAACGTCACGTTGACACGACCATCAGTTTCAACTGAGGCAAACGAAGACTTAGCTATTTCATCAAATGGCACAGCAAGTATGCAAAACGCTCAACAAATTCTGATTCGGAATCAAATAACTCAAACGACTGAACCACCGATTCAGAATGAAGATCAACGTGAATCAACTGATGAAACTCGATTCTCAACCAAATGTAGATCATCTACACTTCTTCAATCCACAATTGAAACCAGTGCACCGATAGATTTGAATCGAAGCGGACAAAAATCAATTGCTACCACTTCCAGCAGCAGCCGAAGTAGAAATTACAGATCCAGGCAAAGAGGTTTTAACGATGCAAATCTACTCAATGTGGAAGAGCATTACATAGGTCCAATGATTTACGTATGTCAGCACTGTCATGCAAAACATTTTAAAGCTCAAAAGGTTGCTAACAGGGGATTGTCATTCAGCGAATGCTGCAGTCATGGAAAGGCCATTTTAGAACCTCTGCCGCCTCTTCCAGATGAACTTGAACAATTGTTTTCAGGAAATCATCCAAAATCGGCTCATTTTCTAGAAAAAATAAGATGTTACAACAGTGCTTTCAGTTTTGCATCTTTCAATGTAAGTTTAGTGAATTTGAATGCTAAAAAAGGGGTCCATACTGCTTCCAAATTCAAGGACAAATTTACTACAAAATAACGACTCTTTATACCCAAGACCAGAGGAGAAAGCAAACTACGGTCAACTTTTTATTCTCGATTCAGAAGAAGCTAACCAGTACCGCTTAGATCAAAACACTCAATTAGACGTTGAATTACTGAATATTCTAGACAACATTATGCGTAATCACAATGTATTCGCTCAATCTTATCAGATATTGCACGAAGAAGTGCAAAACCAAGAAATGCAATCTGGATCATCTGTACCTGATTTAACGATGTCATTTTCAGACAATAGGACAGGCTTCGATCGAAGGAGATACAATCCTCAAAGAACTAATGAAGTCGCTGTGATATTTTCAACTACAGCAGATGGTGAAATTCCTGAAAATTACGTTACTATTAGAAATAAGCATGATCAAACTTTGAAAACTGTCAGTTCAATGAATTCAAACGTAGAATCATGGATATACCCACTATTTCATCCATTCGGCACTTCAGGTTGGCATTCTGAAATGAGGTAAGTGAATGGAAAAAGAATATCGAGAGCAATGTATACTCAATCCAGATTAGCTATCAGAGAAAACAAAGTCAACGTCATTCTCAAAGGAAAACGCTTATTGCAGCAATATGTAGTTGATAGTTACGTCAAAATTGAGAAATATAGAATAGAGTGGTGTAAACAAAACCAAACAATGTGCGGATACTTTTGTTACATGTCAAAGGAGCAAATAGTTACGATGAATTGAAAACAGTAAATGGAGTAGTTCATCAAACTTTTTCAAGTGCATGCTTGGCTTTAGGCCTTATTGAAGATGACGAAGAATGGAAACATGCATTGAAGGAAGCTTCTACCTGGATGATGCCTAGAAGTCTTCGTCTTCTATTTGTTCAAATTCTAATGCACTTTCAACCCGTCAATCCGAAAGAACTCTGGGAAGAATTTCAAACTGCTTTGTCTGAAGATTACATCAGAAAATATGGTAGTACCATATTTTCTGATGTAATTGATGAATTTTACGTCGTACAGTAAATTGCGTTAGTTATTAACTAACGCAATTTACTTTCTTATTTGTCGGGCATTTGGCATTGAATATTAATTTGAAACCCAGCGTTTAAAATAGACTTCACGAATAAAAAAACTGTCATGACAAAAGTTAAAAGGAAAGTTCTACAATTATCATGAACTTGACTGTGGGATTAGCCCTCGATCTGGGGTTGTTTTGAATGCTGAGCTTTTGATTCTGGATGAGCGTTTGTTTGGTTTGCTTGATTTTTTTCCTCTAGGCGATCTGTGCTGGTGTCTGGTAGTCAAGTTGACTGTGGACCGAGTTTGGATCATGCAGATTGGGCATGCTCGCGGTCCGCTCGCCGGCGGCGATTTTGTCTTGCGCGCCGCCCAAGTTGGCACACGCCAAACTGTTTCTGCCTAGCGACGCGGCGTTGATCCGCCTCGGATTACTGTCACTGCTTTTCGGCAAATTCTTGTTTAATGGCACGCCGCCCCACTGTCGCACGCCTCCATTCGCGGCATTTTTCATCCTCATGAAGCAGGCCTATCTTTTACCGGTCATTTAAATGTGGCTGAGTTTTTTTTATTCCTCGGCACGTTGCGCCTTTCCTGTTGCGCCGCTTGTCCCTTCGCCGCTTGTCCCTTGAGCGCGTCACGAGCTCCCCTCGATCTGACTATTTTTTTCTTTCGGCCCCTTTTGTTTTCCATTTTTATGATTTTATCCAGCGAAATTGTATGGCACAAGCTGAAACATTAATTTTAGTGTATTTTTATTTACATTTTTTGTATTTTGTTGTCAACTATATACGAATACGAAATACGAAAAAAATTGAACGATAAAAATTGACTGATAAACATTTGTTTTATCTCGTTTTTTGCTGACATTTATTTATATCATCAACGATAAATATCAACGATATCTCATCATCAACGATAAATATCAACGATAAATATATTCAAAAAGCTGAGTTACAACTTAAAATGCCTTTTGAAATTGTGCACAATATAAAAGAATTTGTAAACTTTGCGTATGAATTAAAATTTATACAAATGAAAAAACTGCCTTGACAAAAGTCAAAAGTGAAGCTCTACAATTATGATGAACATAAAAACAGAACGATTCACTTTATTATTTGTCGGGCATTTGGTGTCGAATTACACATTACTAGAATTAAAAAAAATGTCTCAACCAACAATACTTTTTGTTATAGAATTCGTTATAAATAATGCAAAATGATTATGCAATTTTCATTCAACATTTATAAATTTTTTTGAAAAATGACAAAAAGTAAAAATTATTTGAAATTACATTTTGAAAAATCAAATGTACCTAAAATATAAGTAGGCAACAATAATTTGATCCACGAAGCTGGCTTGAACCTCCAGGAAGTCGTACAAATCTTTATTCGTATTCACGTGTATTTTATACACCACAATTTCTTTACTTTTTTGCACTCGTAAACTTTTTGGTTCGTTAAATGTCAACGAACTG
Source organism: Trissolcus japonicus (assembly GCA_030522925.1). NCBI lineage: Eukaryota > Metazoa > Arthropoda > Insecta > Hymenoptera > Scelionidae > Trissolcus > Trissolcus japonicus. The sequence goes on along the minus strand of JAPYZS010001006.1, from coordinate 3,459 downwards.
ACATAAACAATTTTATGTTTCGTGTTCTATTTCGTATATTCGTTGTTTACGCTTGTCGGTAACAGAAATAGTCGATGAAGGTTACTTATCGACAAAATCACTCACTTTTTGAAAACAGACTTTTGAAACTTCCTTATGCTTATAAGCATATTAAAAACGTCGCCATGGCGACGTTTTTATAGTATATATATATACTTATATATATATATATAATAAAAAAACGACATTCACTATAAGCAACGGCAGCGAATTTACAGTCCAAGTAGCTGCTTGGAAAGAAAGGGCTGCTCAATTTGAAGATAAAATCTCGCAAACGGGAATGGTATTTTTAATTTTTATTTCTGTGGCAAAAAGAAAAAAATAATTAAGAAGGAATAAACTTCATTTTCGCACTTTCTATTTTATAAAATGTATTTTTGTAAATTTGTTCATTTAATTCTACTGAGGCTGCACTTAAAATTGTTTTTTTTTTAAATTAAAAAATTTATATTGACGAACTTTCATCATACATTAAAACTCTAAACATTAGTGACAATAAATTTTAAATAAGTTTTATTTTTGATCATTTTTCGAAATGGAGTTCATAATTTTTGCTCCACACCCAAAAATGCACGATTCTGTCGATTGAAGGAGTTTACGAAGAAGCCGCTGCAAGAAAAATTCCCTGCCACCCGTATTTCTGACATGACAGACATACGATGCAACGTCAACAAAGATATCGGTAAGAAAATAATTTTGCTTGATATACATAAATAATATTAACGAAAAAAAATAGTAAATGAATTTTTGATAATCGCTAAATTTTTATTTAAATCTTTTAACACTCACCGGATTTTCCTGTGAGTGTCGAGCAATTGGACGATGCATTTTCAACTTATAATTCCATCGGAATTTTTTTAATCTAGGTTTTAAAGATTAGATTTCAGAACGCTTTAATATTTTTGTTTTATATTTTCAGAAATCGAAGCCTATATCAAAGTTCCTCTCCGAAAAGTGACCATAACACATGGGTCTGGGTATCAATTCTTATCGGGATCGATAACCGACGGTTTTTACCAGCTGCAAGTGACCGGAAAAATCGACGAGAAAACGGAACCCTTGCTCGCAAATCACTTCAACAATAAGGGAGTTAAAGTTTTCATGAAGGGTTACCTGAATAAAAAAAATGGACCTCTCAACCTTAATTTAAGCTCAATGAAGGACGTGGAAGAAATAGACTTTTCGCGATTGCCATTTAAATTGGTACTGCAAGGATTCCACACATCTCTTTAAATATCGATTGTTACATTAATTGTCCGAATCAAACTTAATTTGTTTTCAAAGTCAACGATTCTGTAAGCTGATAATAATGAAATTAATAAAAACATAACGAATAAATGATTTCTCTCAAAATTATTGTACAATTTTTCAATTTGATTAAACAAAAAACTACGAATTTCGAGTTTCAAATCTAAAACATTTTTCTCAAAAGTGTTATTTTTCTTGCTTTCTATATTTATTAAAACTTCTCCGTCAATAATAATTTACATGCCTATAAAAAAAATATTCTTAACCACACGCGTCATTTTCATTGATTTTTTTTTTATTATATATAAAACTTGAAAAAGGTTTGAATTTTCAAACCGAAAAAGCGCAAACAACGATGCGTGCTCTTTTCAGAGTTACACGATTTATCTATCACCCTTTTTTGACAGATACCAACCAACTTCAGTGTGTCACCAACTTTTTTAGAAGGGATATCATTTTTATATATCTTCCCTTTCAATGACGTGCTTCTTTTAAATTTATTCGTTTCAAAGTTGCAAAGTTATTTCCACTGTCACAGTCACCCCAAAGTGTCACAATGACCCATACTGCCCTTACTTACGTTCCCATCATATCTCACTTGTAAACTTTCTAACACGGTGGCTAGCTTGCCACAGCTGTGCCATAAAAGCTGGTTCAGGGACTCAACACGCACGCGGTCAATTTTCCGCAAGAAACAAAACGGACCACTATCGGCAGGCAAAACGCGGGAAATTTATTGAAACGTTCCGACCTTTGCAGAACTTGCATTTTTCTGAAAAAACTTAATTTGCTTAGATTCAATCGAAGTTGATTGGAAATTTCATTTATTTATATTTTTTATTTTTTATTTCTATTTCTTATCTAATCATTTTTTCCCTAAGTTATTCCTTATTCAAATCTCGGAGTTGTGGGTTACCCGACCCGAGAAAAGCATGTTTTCAATTTTCTATACTTTATCAGAATTGTTGTCACTTTCTTCTTTGGTTTTTGAATCCTATCGACTCCCACCAGGCACTAGACCAAGTTGTTTCGGTCTTCGCCGGCCTTTTCGCCAATTTGGGTTTTCACCCTTAGTTCTCCTTTCTAAGAAGTTGATCTGTCAACCAGAGCAACCTTTCTGCACTTTAGGCAGGACTTACTTTGATTTTTGGGTGCTATCTACGCACCAATGATTTTTTTCTTTTGAATTTTGGGGATTCAGGATTCAGGACCTTGAACTTTCAAATTTTCATGAATTCCACTTTGCGCACCAAGCAGCGTAAGCGGTCTTGAAACACTTTACTTTCACTATTCCTTTCTATTTTGCACTGTCCAATCAGAAAATTGCAAATTTAGAAGTCTCAAATTTGCATTGAAAAAATTAGATTTTTATTTTATTTAATTACGATATCAACTTAAATTATTCAATTGATATATAAATTGATTGATACCCAGGCAGAAACAGCCAACGTTGAGACGACTTTGCAATTATTCCTACGCTGGGTCAACATCAGCCGACGACATGATGGGCCAACCTGGAACCAACGTTGTTAGACAGCGTATGGAGCCAACGTTGAACCAATGTTGGATCAGTTGTTCTACCAACATTAACTCAATGTTGTGTTCCAACGTCAGCGAACAACGTAAGCCCAACGCAGAAGTTACATTCCCGTACGACATAGCATTTGTTTTTTATTAATTTCAATATAAAATAAAAAGAAACATTACGTGGACACATGAATATTAAAATTTAGTTTTTTTTATTTTGAATATTGTTATAATGTAGTAATTTATCTTAAAGTTCCTCAAATCCGATCGAATTTAGAAAAAAATTAATAAATATTTTGACTACTAAAAATATATTTTATAAACATCATAAATTAAAATAATATAATTATATTATCATAGAAGTAAAACTTAAATATATTAAGGAACCTATTTGATTCTAAACTAAATAGAATTGACGATAAGTGAGTGGTTCATTTTGATGGTTGGATCGAACACAATGAATGGAGCAGTGGTCACAGACTCGGACTACCACTTTGGGGGCGAGGGTTCGATTCCAACGCAACGACAGAAAATTTTTAACCCACGTTAGAATTATAAAAAATGTTCTAAATAATAAAATATCACTACTACAATATGTTTCTATAAAATTAATATAAAATTGTTCATATAATAATATGAAAAATA
>JAPYZS010001005.1:0-31540 GCA_030522925.1 Trissolcus japonicus | reverse complement strand
TTGGTTGTAGATTTGGGTAAAAAACTAATTAATTGGTTTTGTGTTTCCTGTTTTCAGCAGTGGGATTATAATGGAGCAGACCAATTCAACCTGGCAAGTCGTCGGCGGAAAACATATCACGTTGGGCGCCTGAATTCTGATGCTTAGAAGTGTAATTCAAAGTCTGCAAGATGCGAGAGAGATAAGGTGCGATCCTCAGGGTCAATTTGGGGATCCACGCCGACTTCGTTCTAAGTTAGCGCATCTGTAATCACGAATTCCTGAGCTTGGGCTCTCGACGTGCAAGGTCGAGGAGCTCCTTCTAATGAAAGACTGAAAAAAATAACAAAAACAAACTTGTACGATAGAATAATTATACCGACTAGATGCAAGAGAAACATATTTTTATATCGAGTCGTTGCATTTTTGGATAGTGCAGTTTTAAATTGTTGTTTTTTTTCCGAACCTTGTGAACGTCGAGACGTTATGTAACCCTGCGATAGTCTAATTAATATTTAGTGCAAGTCTGCGTCTGCGAACAAAAGCGGCTGCCAAGATGTCGTTCTTTTCGAACCTGAAGAAAGCCCTCCACTTCGGTGGCAATGAGGCTAAGAAAAAGAAACTCTACAACAACATCAAGATGGACTGCGACCCGCAAGAGTTCTGGGAAATGGTCGGTGAACTTGGCGACGGCGCTTTCGGCAAAGTCTACAAAGTATGCACCTAATCTTAATTGAAGGACGAACAATAAAATTATCCCAGATTCAAAGTTACAAATGTCTGTTCCATAAATAGGCTGATGAAACGTAGTTTTAGTTGACTTATTACATTCGTCACATCTTAGAAAAATTATTCTTCCATTCATGATTTGTAACCATAAGCGAACAATTGAAAAAGCAATAGTGTTAAAAAAATTTTCATCTGCATATTTTTTTTGCAATCAAATTAATTTGTTCTAGTGAAGAATTTGTTCACGAGATTATTGACAGGCCGTAGGTGTTATTCTTTTCTTTATTTATGCGTGGCATAACTAATTATAGATATGCGTGTATAAATGATTCAGCCTGGAGCTACGACTGTCGATTCTCTATTACAACTCTTTCTTCAATTTTGAATGCGACTTAAACAAAAAATAATAATTTCAAACAAAAAATAACAAGATCAATTTCGAATATTTTAATTTAATTTAATGGCTGAATTAATGAAAAAAAGATAAAAAAAAGTTTTCTGTTCAATAATATTTGAATCCGAGAGAAAAAAGGAACGATAAAATGATGATTTAAATTGTAGGCTCAACACATACAAACGAAACAGCTTGCCGCGGCAAAAATGTGCGCATTAGAGGGTGAAGATGATCTGAGCGACTTCATGATTGAGATAGACATTCTGTCAGAATGCAAACATCCGAACGTTGTTGAGCTTCATGAAGCTTATTTCATAGAAGGCAAACTATGGGTACGTCTAAAAATAGAACTTGCGTTATCAAATTTTTCAAATAAAAATCATCTCGCAGATCATTTTATACTTCAAAATGAATTGATAATTATATTTGTAAAATTGCAGATGTTGATTGAATACTGCGATGGCGGTGCTGTTGACTCAATAATGGTGGAACTGGAGAAGGCTCTGACAGAGGCTCAGATAGCGTACGTCTGTCAACACATGACCAAAGGTCTAGCTTTTTTACACAAATCTAGAGTCATACACAGGGATTTAAAGGCAGGAAACGTTTTGCTCACAATGGCCGGTGGTGTTAAAATAGGTAAAGAAAACGGTTTCTTCTTCTAACCATTCATGATAACCGTTTGAGTAATAATGACATTCTTTGTGTTACGATTACAGCTGATTTTGGCGTGTCTGCAAAAAATAAACACACCTTGCAGAAACACGATACGTTTATTGGCACACCTTATTGGATGGCACCGGAAGTAGTTTTATGTGAAACATTCAGGGATAATCCTTATGACTTTAAAGTAAGCACATTTTTGTACCACCAAAAGTTGCAAATACAATGATTGTGTTTTTATTTTTTCTTAATTAATTAATACTATAATTAATAATGGAATGTAGTGATTGATTATTTGTAAATAATAATTTTAGGTGGACATTTGGTCATTGGGTATAACTCTGATAGAGTTCGCGCAAATGGAGCCGCCGAATCATGAGATGTCACCGATGCGTGTGCTGCTCAAAATTCAAAAGAGCGACCCGCCGAAATTGGAGCAGCCCGGAAAGTGGACTAAAGAATTCAACGATTTCATTGCCAAGGCACTAATCAAGGACCCTTCGACGCGGCCGACAGCGGACGAGCTGCTCAAACACCCGTTCATAAACTGTCCACTGGACTCAAAGCCAATCCGAGACCTGCTGCTCGAATACAAGGCCGATGTGGTCGAAGAGGAACTCGTCGATGAAGAGACAGAGGTTGAACTTGTTGCAGTTCGTTATCCTTGCTATGAGAATTTTGAATTTTTCTCTTCCCCCCAGACAAAAACTGCTTCTTCTGTTACATTCTGTTGCATAAACCTTATACGAAGATGCTTACGTTCATCCAAATGGAATTCACCTGTGCAACTAATAACCTTGCTAGGGAAATCATTCATCATTGCACGTCTCGTTACCTTGCAATTGAATCTTAACTTGAAACATAGAGACCAAAACCTGTTTAGTTATCGCTCGAAAAACTGTTGCGAAAGTCCCAGAGACTTTTGACGAATGAGAAACGTTTAGAAGCTCTTTTGGTTTTCCTCTCAACTATCGTAGTTGCAGTCTACAACTTGACAAAACTATAGTTACTTTTCAGCTGAATCCCAGTGGTTATTCAAATGAAAGAAAGTTTTAAACAGTTTTCCGGTTCAAATTATATAAAAGAGATCAATGCTTTTGATGATAACCTGTATATATCTCACTGTCAAATGAGTGTAATTGAAAATGACGCGTACCGAGACAAGAAAGCATGCAATAAGCATATAATTATCACAAAACCATGATGAGCACTGTGCTTGATTCGTGGAATTAATCTGTGCCGTATATTATACATTGTTACACGCTTGCACAACCATAGAAGGCCAAAAAGGCGAAAAAGCACAGAGAACAATATCAGCGGATTGGTAAGCTGCTTTTGAGTAACAGTGACATCACTTAGATTAGGCCACTTTTTCAGATTCACTTATCACGATTCAAGCAATAAAAGAAAAAGTATTTTTTTACTCTTACATAATTTGAAATGCTTTTTTTCACTGCAACGCAGTGAAAAAATTGTCTCACATGATTTTAAAGCTTTCATGTCAAAATATATTACGTCCGCATGTATAATTTGTTATACAATTTTATATGAAGTTATTCAATTTTATTACAAAATTTGGTTTCATGTAAATTGTTTCTAGATTTGAATCAACATTTTCAATTTCGTTGTCATTTCAAACTTTTCAACTAATCTTGCACGTTTCTTGCACGCTTAATAACATGTAAACTTTCAATTTCTGACTGTGCATGTGATTCATCTGGGCATTGTCAGACCCATCTGTTGTTGACACTTCAGGTCAGTAATGAAATGGTAAAATAAAAAAAAAGCATCATCACATTTAATTACTTGATTCCAATGTGCTGGTAAAACTGTTATGTTGCATGCTAGCTGTACATTGTAATGGTACAATTGAAACGCCTTGGAAAGTAGAAACAAAAATCACTCAAACAGACATGTAGCTGAGATTTCTTTTACTTTTCAAATTATTAATGTATCTCGTCTCAGTTTTGTTACAATCACTTTTATATTTATAACATACATTTCTCAATATTGAAAAGTTTCTTTTTAAACGCTTTTTCTTTTACTTTGAAGCATTTGAGTAACAGCAACTGTTGTTTTCAGGAGCAGCGTACGTCTCAGCTTCCCCTGGAGCTGGAACAACTCGGAGATGACTCTGCATCTATGCGTAGTGACAATGATATCAAAAGTAAGTCATAAATCACTGTGGAAGTTCACAATTAAAATCAAGATATAATAGACAGTCTATATATCCATGACCTCATATCCCTGGCATGATTTTAAATGTTAATTTTCTTTACAATAGTTTTTTCATTAACAAAATCACTTTTAGTCACAGAAAAAGAGGCTATTGTCGCATCACCCGTCTCTGCAACGAAAGAAGAAAGTAACAAAAGAGAAGTTCCTCCAGATGGCGAGAAAGAGGAACGCAAAAAGCTTCGAAAAGCTGATTCCAAAGAGAACGTACCTTTATCCGTTGAAAAGAAACAGGTAACAAAGTTTTGTCAATTTTTTTTCTAATAATAATGGATTGAAATTTATTAAAAATTTACGTTGCAAAATGTGTTGATTTTTCAGGCACCGAAGCCACCAGTTGCAGCTGAAGCAAGCGAGCGGAGGATCTCGAGGGAGAAAGGTCCCGCGCCTCCTCCGCCGCCGATGCGTCAAGACAGTCGGTCGGACGACAAGGAAAATATTTCCAAGGCCCCGGAAAAGCCAGCTGCCATGGACACAGCGGAGAAGAGAAAATCAGTAGATGAGAAGATTTTGAACAAGGGCATGCCGTTGCAGAATCACGAGATAGCCGAAATTTCAAAACTTAATGGCAAGGAACAAATCGCTGAGACGAATCTAAACAAAGCAAGACCGTTGGAGGCTGGCGAGACGAAGGTGAAAGATAATATTGAGTCGACAGTGTATACCGATGCAAAACCAAAGAGACGTGAAGATTCCAAGATGAGAAAGCAGATGAGCGTTGAGGAAAAACGCAAATCCGCGCCAGTGAAGCATGATTACAACGAAGACTGGAAGAAAACTCCTTTTTTTTTTTATTTCAAATAGAATTTGTTGTATCTCAAAATTGATTTTGATTTTTTCAGGGATGAACGCAAATTGTCAACAGACGTGCCTTACGATAACAAAATCAAGAGCTTGCACGAAAAACGGAAGTCGGTGGAAGAGAAGCTGAACGCCGTGCTTGAGAGACAATTGTCAAAGGAGGGCGGAAAGTCAACGGAAGCTCTGATCAACGCTAAGGCATCACCTGAGAGGAGTTTGAACAACTTTTCTGTATCCGAAAAATCGAGTTCCATGGTCGACATTAAGGTCAAAGTCGACGGGACTGAAAATCATGGGAAAGCTCGTAGCGAGGGATCGTCCCGGGATGATTCTTTGGAAAACATCACTAATGACGTGGTCAGAAGTGAGAAACAGGACAAAGGTTTTGATCAAGACACTGTTGACAGGTCCAGGGATCGGAGAGGTTCTGGGATCAATGTTTCCGTTATTACCTCAACCCCTCTTAGAAGCAGGAGCGTTTCCCGGGGACGTAATGGAGAGAACATTGTTGTCATTACTGGTGATTATTATTACTGGTTGATTAATTGTTCGGAATATTAGAATAGTAATTTGAGTTGTTTTGTTGTTAATTTGCAGGTAAATCACAAGAAAGTGATATCCGGCCAACCAAGTCCACGGTTCGCATCATGGCAGAGACGCCAGATCCGTCCAACAGTCTCGCGAGTAACGTGAGTCAAGTGACAGTGGTGACTACGCACCCGCCTGTCCTTGTCGACGCGACATCCACGCCACCGTTGCCTAGACGCTCACCGACATCGGAGGTGGTGATTGTGGCAAACGAGATGAACAAGACCCAAGTTAACGAGAGTTCAACGGACGATGATAACTTCCCTAGTTTAGATAGTCTAGAGTACACGACACAAGAACAACCTATTATAATCACAGATGCGTCTAAGAACGCTTCGATGAAGATTGGCAAGAAGTTGGACGAATCAGAGGTGGTGATAGTCAGTCCTATTGTGGACGATCTGCAAGATACTAGTCATGTCTCAGTTGTCACGGTGCGCACCCTGTAATTCTAATAAATTATGATGTTAACATTTCGCACGGTCTAATCCGCAATTTGTTTTTGAACAGGTCGGTGATGATGGAGATCAAGTCAAGGATTCCTCGGTCATGAACAAACGCAACGTGACGCGAACGAGCTCATCCCTTAGTAACCAAAGCTTGCACGAACGGTCAAGTGCGAAGAGCGACAGTGGCGACGAGATTGCTAAAAGTGCGGCGACACGGCTGCCCGACAACGACGTGAGAAAGATGAACGGTCGCGCGAAACGCGACGAGGTAACCCGAGTAGCGCAGCAGCAACCGGTCATCAGTAAAGCCACAGAGAATCACGCACGCAGAACGACAAGCAAGGACAGCCAGAAGCGAACGTCACCGGACAGTTCGCACAGCGACACCGGCTCCACGCGCTCGTACACGATGAACAAGAACATCGACCGTTCGGATGCTGAATCCATCGCAACGACGATCAGCCAGGAGAGTCGCGGATCGAACAAGGATAACAATCATGTTGGACGGGACTCGAGACACTCGGTCGAAGCTGACGAGGAAGTTGTTTTGCGACGAAAACCAGAGTACAGGGACGGTCAGAGAACGACACGATCGAAGGAGGATATCCAGATGATGAACCTGAAGAAGAAAACAAGAAAGAGGACAAGGAAGTTCGAGATTGACGGAGTCGTCGTGACCACGACGACTTCGAAAGTCATTTATGGCGACGATGAGAACGGCAATGTTTATGACGATCAGATATTCCGCAAACAGGAGCTCAGGGAACTCAAGATGCTGCAGAAACTGGAACAGAAACAGTTCCAGAGTTTGTCGCAGAAGGCGCAGATCATGAAGGAGCAACAGGAAAAGCGATTTGAGCAGGTTGGTAGTTAGTTCAGACGCACAAATACCTGGACAACAAAATGAACGTATCTTTCTAATTGATTTTGTTGAATCTTTTTCAGGAGAGGTTAACGCTCGAGCGCAACTCGGAAGCCGACCTGGATGCCCTGGCACGACAGCAGCGTCAGCAGATAGAACGTGCGGAAGCCCAACAGGAAACAGATCTGCGACTGCAGTCGAAAAAGCTTCGCAGCGAGCAGGAACGCGAGTTGAAGCAATTTCGCGAAAACTTTAAACAGGATTTGCGTCTTGTTAAGCAGGAGGTGGATCTGTTACCTAAAGAAAAACGAAAGAGCGCTTTCAAGGTACGAAAAGACAAGCTGGAAGCCGAGCACGTGGAGCGTGAAGGACTGTTCTTGGCGAAGCTCAGCGAGAACTACGACACATCGTTGCGACGTTTGTCGGACAGTCACCGTGAAAAGATTGCCCTGACTGAGCGTCAGTTCTTGCAACAAAAGCAGCAGATGATGCGCGCGCGAGAGGCCGCACTCTGGGAGCTTGAGGAGCGTCAGATCCAGGAGCGACAGCAGCTGCTCAAGCGCCAACTCAAGGACATCTTCTTTCTGCAGCGACACCAGATGCTGATCAGACACGAAAAGGAGCTTGAGCAGATGAAACGGATGAATCAGAGGAAGGAGGAGGAGTTGATCAAACGGCAGACCATCGAGCGCAGAAATTTGCCCAAGAGGATTCGCAACGAGATGAAGACCAGAGAAATGATGTTCCGGGAATCAATGAGGATATCCATGTCGTCGTCCCTGGCGCCCAATCCGGACGCCGAAAGAGAGAAGCTGAAAAAGTTTCAGGAGGATGAGAAAAAGAGATACACGTCCGAGCAGAAGCGGTTCGAGCTCAAACACGCGAGGCAACTGGAGGAAGTTCGGGCGCAGAGCGATGCGACTATCAAGGAACTCGAACAGCTGCAGAACGAGAAGAGAAAGATGCTCATGGAGCACGAGACCATGAAGCTCAAAGAACAGGAGGAGGCCTACTTGAAGGAACTCAAGGAATGGAAGGCGCAACTCAAACCGCGCAAAGCGGTAAGATTTATTATGTCGTGGCCATTTTTATATGATGATTTGCAAGTGTTTTTGCCAGGCTTTGCACAATTCATCATTTACATTAGAGATTATAGACCATTTCAGGAACTTCTTTTTTCAATGAATCGTGTATTACAAAACCGTTTGGTACGAGTTTTTTTTGCCTGACTTTTTGCTTCACATTGTGATGCATGATTGTTGAACTTGGACAAACTTTAGTGTAATTGAGTCATTACAATTTCATTAACAAGTTTTATTAATTTTTAGGACACTAATATTACGTTTTAACAATGGTCAATTAATTGAAATAGTATCTATGATATTAATTAGTCAAATGACAAATCAAATTAACTTAATTTTCTAAACGAAATAATCGATTGAATTACAAAATTAAATCCAAATGATGATTTCCAAAAACCTGATCGCCATAATCAGAGTGCCCAGTAACTGTTAAATAGATTATTAATATTATTATTAAAATTAGTTTTGTTTTCACTGGACAGCCTGCATAGAGCTTCCAACTCTATGTATCTTTCAGAAACATTCCAAAAAATCTTACAATGCAAAAGACATTCCAAAATTTTTCAGTTGAACGATTTTAAAGAATTTAAAATCATAATTTAAATGAAAAATGGTATGTTTAAATTGTAACTTGAGATCTTAATATTGCATTGATAATAAAATAATAAAATGATGAATAGAATAAAAATTGAAAAATTATAAGCTTTTGATGGAATTATATACTTTTTATAGAATTTACAAACAAAATTGGAGGCTGAAAAGGATGCATTGGAGGCTCAGTACCGTGGCTTTCTTCCAGCCCGATTCAGTACAGTCTCACTGTCGTCCTTGAATTGTTCGACCCTATCCCTGTCGGATCTTTGGAAAAGATCGAAGCCAGCTTCATCCGCACCCATGGTCCCCTTTACTCTACCGAGAGCAACTTTGCGTACAAGCAACTCTGAAATATCTTCCCTAAGTGGTACCTTGCCCAGAAAATCCGACGCTCCCTCGTCTTCGTCCCGTAGTTAGTAGATCATTTGGACAAATCGTTTTCTGTCCGCTCATACGAAAATGCTTTCACATGCAGTCTCTAGCAGCCAAATTTGTGCATACCTGCTATATCAGTGTCATCACATGTTTTACAGTTCTTCACACGAACCACAGACACATTTGTTAATTTGGAGTAGAAAAAGCTATTTTTCAATTTGTTGGCCTTATTTGTGTTTTCAGCTTGACGCAGATTTATGTTTCCAACTCATTTACTCAAATGAAAATTTATTTATGGCCACATTTATTTTACATAAATGGACCATACGTGCTATCGATGTGTCATTTGAAGAAACAAATTTTTATTTGGGTACATATCATTTTTATGTTTGCCTGGGTCTTACCATTTCATAGGATCAAAGCTTTTTTTGTTAGATTGTGATTAGATTTTTATTAGTTCAATTAATTATTGTTGATTTTTGTTCGTTTTAATTATTCCTTGTTAGAAAAATCATTTTATCGAAGTAAGTTATCATGCTTTGCGAATGAATTATGATATTCAGCTTTTGTGATTTTTAAGCTAAATGCAAGTTTTGTTACTGTGTAGAAATGTTGAAACGTTGTTAATGTTTTAATTAAATAACAAGAACAAGTGTTTTCAAGAAGTATATTTGATAGGAAACTAAACATGTTGATTACTATTCGAAATTTTAATTCATCGTGATTAGTTGTATGCCATCATGTATATCATAGAGTAAATAACAAATGATAACAAACTTTTAATAAATTGTGGCTTGAGATTGTTTTGTAAGCTATTTTACAATAGTCACAACATAAGCCTACATTTATTAAAGATTTCTAAAGCTATTTGTATATTCGTCCTCACGGAGTCATTAAAAAAGTAAAAATTGACATTTTTCAATTCAAGCGCTTCATGTAAATTTTATCGTATGTATATTGTATTTGTCCTATCAGTCCCCTTACTTGTACTAAGGTGAAAAAAAAAGAAAAGAAAGAAATCCACAGTCGGATGACAATTACGAGTTCGCGGAAAGGTTAGTCTGAAAACATATATTTTATATTTTCGGATCAACATTTGTCGGATTAAAAGTTCCACCTTCCATTCGCAGCAAAGTTAACATAAAATTGGACATTGAAGATAATGCGAGAACAATAATGTGACGCACATGTATCACTGAAAATCACCTGTACATATAAATTATCACCTTTGTTTTACACTTCAATGTTAAAAATAAAAAAGATGACATTGACACAAAACGTGGAGCTCAAATTGAAACACGTTTAGAAGTTGATCATGTTTCTTAGATTTGCAAGTTGAAATGTTTCTTACAAGTCCGCAAAATTATGATCACAAAACTGTGTTATAACTGTATATAGGAGGATGTATAATTAATACGAAGCTGGGAATGTTGTTACGGGATCTGATGCACCATCTGAAATGTTGCAGAAATTGGAAGAGCAGTTCGCGGTGCAGCTGGAGGAGCAGGAAACTTCGATGCGAGAGCGAGCCATTTACGGGCCCAGCGCAATGCCGTTGTGTTTGCCAGCTGACTTGCCTCCGCTAACCGAACACAACCCAAGTTCCACGCGCAGTTCGCTATCATCAATGAGCGAAGGCTAGTTCACCATTGCGAGACGAGGAGAGAAAGAAATATTTATTTTTTACCACGATTCAGCGCATCAGAGAAGCACGTCTGTTCTTCTTTAGTTGTGCAGATACGAGACTCACATAGGATTAAGGATTGTATGTTGTAATTGTTCGATTCGTCTTGTCGAGGTTGTCTCCATTTTCCGAACTATCTCAGTGTCTTATCTTAAATATAATAATAAGCGTTAAGTATGAATTAATAACTGACGGACAATGAGTTAGGTTTAATGAAATTTGTAAAAAAAAAATGAAATGTAAAATGAGAATTGGCAAGACGAGTTGAATGATTGCCGGAATCAAATAATTTTCAACTCATCGTCAAATTAATAATAACGATTGTATTTGGAGCTCATTTTAACTAAGCACCTGTACATATGTAGATGTGTAAAATTTACAAGAAGAAAGTATATATATTCAAGCGGTACGCCAAGTTAAAAAGAACACGATTAATAGTTCAAGCTAATAAAAAAAACGATGTTATTAATATGCATGGGTTTTACGCATGCAACACAACGAGAAAAATCACGTGTTGGTTCCATACGATGGGAGTATCCAAACTGTTTACTTCATTTACAAAACGATTACACGTAAGGCAATGAGAAGTTTTCATTATTCTTTTTTTTTTACTCATGAAGTTTTAATTTAATAGTTTATAATTTCCAGATGAAAGAATGGGTGATGAATTATTTTTTTATAACGAAAAAAAAAATTATATTTACTTTTTTTGCTTACTATTCGTGGAGTTTCTACAACTGTTTACAACATTCCAATGTCATCATTACTGCAAATAATTAATAAAAAAAATCAAAATTTAATTCAAGATGTGATATATATGCCCAATAAATTGTACAAAAACATCGATGATATAAAAATGTGCGGACATATTCAAGCTTTAATGTTACATCCAACCTATTTTTACAATTATATATGACGATTGTGAAGTGTAATCTTGTTTTGCATTATCAGCAGCTATTGAACGTGACAATTTGTACACAAATAGTTGTGGAATGAATTTGTACAAAATAACAAATTAATAAAATACCATTTATATAAGTTCCTTTTTTTATATTTATACAATTGATAAAATTCAATCTTATATGTACACGTTTAGTCTAGATGACAGGGTCTTTGAAAATATTTTAAAGTTCAGTCACACTTCTGTTTATCGAATTTCCAATTTGGTAACATAGTCTGACATCGATGGTGTTTCATTTGTAAAAGAGATCAAATAGTCTAACAACTTGTTCAAAGCACCATGTCAAAAACTAAACTTAAATTTAAAACATTTCTGAAAAGCAATACAAAAAATTTAATACAAAAAGATGAAAATGAAAAAAAACACACAACCGTAGAAAAAATAGTATGGAGTCGACACGTAATTGCACAAATGCAATTTTTTATTTATGATAATTCGTATTACATTAATACGCAGAAAAAAGATAGCTGATTCGTCTTCAGCAATTCGTTCGCCTTTAAGGCGTTCAACTCGAAAGTATTTGGACAACGATTTAACACATTGTTTCTGCGATTTGAACAATAACAATAATTCATTAACGTCCGCTGATATTGTTTTTCATAAAATTTTCATCTTCCACAAGTATTTAGAACAATTTATTTTTTAGATTTTTTTTGTAATTTGTTCATTTTTCGTAGTAATTTTTAATTTTAAAGTTAATTGTATTTATTAAGCTTCCTCATTTATGTGACATCGATGAACAAACGGATGTTATTAATGCTTATGATATTTGAGGACTGTATTAAAAATTGTCTCTCTTATTAGTAGAAATGAAAAAAGATTTGTTCTCTGTTTTGTTGTAAGCTATTAATGAGAGATGACAATATACAATTGTATAATGCCAATGTCAAACTGCAATTATTCGTTGACTTGTAAAAACTATTTTTCTACAAAGAGAACCAGATAATTGTAAGCATATGCGGCTTCCTTATAACTTTATTCTGTGGTGTACGCGAGCTTCAGATAACGCTGTACACTTGTAAAAATTATATATTTAGTTTCGCATCCTTTGGCGTACACAATCGGTTTCTTTATTTCTGCAAACCTATTCTCGTCTATGTGTTCCAGTTTGTCAACTCCTGTTCGTTTCATAGATGACACTTAAGTCTGGCAGCCTTTGAGCTTTTGTAATATATTATTATTTTGAATGACTTCTACGCGCCTTTCCTGTAGATTGTTTGTACATTTATATAGAAGGTCAATTTCTAATTTTAAGTTATTAACTATTATAACGTTCAGTTAAACCGTTTCTCCTTTTAACAACTTCGAATCCCATTTTCTTGAGTTTTATTTTGGGTTTTAATCAATACCGAAGCATGTAATTATATACATCAAAGCTTTTTTATTGTTTCATTTCCTTGTTTGAATGTTAAAGTTGTATCTCATCGGGAAATATTTTTAAGATAAAAAGAAACATTTTCTAATGCTTGTCAAATTTTCAGATGTAAAATTCAATTATGCGACTGAGTAAATATAATGTATAGTGTTTTTACCGAGAAAATATCCTTTGTACACAGGGAAGTATTATACAGATCAAAAAAAATAACGTTTCATTGTAATCCTTGTGCTTTCATATGTACACGACTTCTTATTTTAATCTTTTATTGTTGTTCAAAAAAATTATATCCGTCAATATCGAATGCCTGTATTTCGTTTTTTATTAATGTTAGAGTTGATGAGAGATTATATGAGTGCATAAATGACGTTAGCAAATGTTTTTTGTTCACGCAAAATGGCTGGCATGGCGGCCAGATATTTAATTAGAAGTTTCGCATTCAAAACGGAATATTGATCGAACTTGCATTTCACTTGAGAAAAATTTGTCGTCGATTGCGCCTCGAGTGCTGCATTTGATTGTAAAACATGAGAGTTGTTTGGTTGTGAGTGGAACACGCGGATTAACCGACAAAAATTTATTTGCTGTAACATATAGACTTTATATTTTTAGCACTTGCTCAGAACTGGATGTGAATAAATTTATCTTACGATGATAATAAAAAAATATTATCATGATTATAAACATGTGATAATTGATTGTCCTTTTTCTCAGTATCCAAAAAAAGTTTTTAGAACTCTGATCTGTCAAAAATGTTTGAATATTGTTATCTCTGCTTAATTACCTCTGTTTGGACATAAAAATAGGAGTAATTGATCGTTGTTGATTTACATAAGACCTTTGTATTTCCAACTGTGGTGTTAGTATCCACCAAAACAAAAAGGTATTCGGTACTTAAATTAAAAATTAGGGTAAGGTCAGTTATAATTATTAAAATATGCATTAAATTATTGTAAATCTGGATATTACGTCTTATACTGCGCCGTTAATCATTTATTAGTTTAGCCTATGATTTGTTTATTTTAAAAACCACATCTACAGATGTGGTTTTGATAACAAATAATAACCAGCAGTGATGGCGGTAGTGTAGCACATGTGTAACTTTGTAATACAGTTTTCTTCTTTCCAGTAACTACTCTTCTGCGATTCTGTTGAAAAGCATATTAGAGATTAATCATGTTTTTAACGTTCATCAGATTTGACATAATTATCATGATCATCCTCATCGCATGGCTGTATTTGCAAAATGGTCAATCAGATTTATTCTTTTCAAAGCACATCTCAAAAAGAAACATTTGATTACTGCAAATTTGTATCACGTGATCTTTTTGCGCGTTTAGTTGCGTCTTATCAACAGATTGGTTATCCTCCTTTATTTTTATAGAAGTCGCTGAAAGCAAAATGAGAGTTTGTGTAATAGGCGGCGGTGCCGCAGGTTTGTGCGCCGTTCGACACTTGGCGCGAGATCCGGCGTTGTTTGAAATTCTCGCGTTCGATCAGAACGACAGAATTGGTGGCACTTGGCTTTACACCGATCACGTCGATTCAGATCCCAACAATGTTACGGTGCACTCAAGCTTGTACAAAAGTCTCAGGTCTGATTTCAGTTCATCCTCTAAAAATTTCTATTTTTAAACATTTCGTACAATAACATTTTTGCAGATCTAATTTGCCAGGTGGGCTGATGAATTTCCCGGATTTTCGCTGGGACTTTCGTACAGGTAATCGCACAGTTTCTCATCAGGAAGTTTTGGAGTATTTGCAAAATTATACTGATACTTATCATTTGGGACAATATTTCCAGGTAAAAGAAATTTAATTTGTCATCTACTTTAAACAATTCAATTCATTATTATTAAGTGTTAGTTTTTAAATAAAATATTTTGTAGTTTCGTAAGAGAGTAGAAAAGGTGAAACAAAACGAAAATAAAACATTCACGGTAGTCGTGCACAATTTCGTGAATGGGAAACAAGAAAATTACATCTGCGACGTAGTCATCGTTTGTAATGGGTAAAGTATAATTTGTTCATTTATATAAATGTGCGCATTTCAACTCAAATAAAATAAAAAAACAAACTAGCCCCATTGTTATGCTAATGTTATTCATTCATTTTTGCAGACACTACTCTCAGCCTTATATCCCTCTTATCCCAGGGATTGAAACTTTTCCTGGTAAAGTTTTACACAGCCATTCATATAGGAAACCAGAAGGTTTTGCTGGGCAATCTGTTTTACTTCTCGGTGGTTCCCATTCTGGGATGGATATTAGCAAAGACTTGTCTCAGTATGCTAGTCGAGTTTATCTTAGTCACAATAAGCCCAAGTGAGTAATACCTTTTGAGGATGAATAATCTAACATTTTGTGCAAAATTAAAGTGTTAAACTAAATTTATACTGGGTTTTGTACGCAATATATTTGCATGAGAATTTTCAACTCAAATGTTATAAATGAAATTGGACGATGACGATAATAAATAATTGTTAAATCTCAGAAAGACGGGACAGAGGCCGAAAAAAGTAACCGAAGTCGTTGGAATAGAATCAGTCTCGGGCAACGTCTTTAAACTTCTGGACGGAACTTCGGTCAGCGCCGACGTGCTCATCTTCTGCACGGGTTATAATTACTCCTTTCCATTTTTGGATGAGAAATTTGGAATTAAGATTGACGATAATTACATCACACCTTTGTATAAACATATCGTTAACATTAACAATCCAAAACTGGCTTTCATTGGAATCCCATTCACTGTTCTTCCATTTCCGTTGTTTGATATGCAGGTATAATTTTATTTTAAGCGTTTAAATCAAAAGTGATTCTCGCAAAGTCAAGTAACAAAATTATTTGTTCTAAATGCTTTTCTTATAGGTGCAATATTATCTCGCTGTGTTAAAAGAACGACTAAAACTTCCTACTGTTGACGAAATGCTGCAAGAATCAGCACTGACAAGAGAGAAAAAGTACGCACATCAATTGGGCCCGGCACAATGGGACTATAACGACGGTTTGGCCTCATCTGGACATTTTCAACCTCTGGCGCCTTATTACAAAATTGTATACTCCGCGTGGTCAAAGGAGATGCAACAAAATATGTGGGGATTTAAAAATGCAAGCGTTGCATTTTCATCAGACGACAAGATTGTAAACATTACGTATCAAGATTAGACTATATTTTTGCACTGCTTTTTTTTACTCAATAAAACGACGAACGATTTTATAAATGATCAAAAATGATTTTACTTCGAATTAAACGTCGAATTAATTTTTCAATAGACTATTTTATAAAGTTCAGAAACAAATATCCGCCTGACGTATTATAATAATATAATAAGTATGAACTTTCGAATTTAATTTTATCTGAATTAGAATTTCATTTTTTTAGTCAAGTTTGAGTGTCACATTTACCCGAAGGTGTGACAATTACACCAACTGCTATCGTTTTAGGAATACAGATGACTTTTTTAAATAAAAAATATTAAAATTAAGTTGTAGTATTTATTTATTCAACAATATTTGTTGCATTTAGAATTCTACAAATCAGATAACTCTCACAGAGAAATAACTTCTAGTTCGAAAAGCCTGGATCCGTAGGACATTTCAATTAACATGATCAGGAGTGGCAAACGGATGTTGATGGAAAACCTCAGGAGTCAAAATCGTTCTCCTCACGTTGTCATATTCTTGAGCTCTGTAAGCTTTCTGCAAGAAGAGTTTAGAGTTAAACCAATTCCAATGAGTCAAAACGAAAAAAATCTTTTTTCTTATTCATTCTGCATCTCAACTTAACCTCAACCTTAGATCAACCAACTACTAAAAATTAAACAAAACTCATACATTGAAATTTTTGTTTATTCAACATCTTGCACGTTTTACAAATGAAATGTACTATTTATTACCTTGTGTGCTTCTGAAACTTCTTCTCTCTTAGGGTTTCTAGGGTACGGTCCCATCGGATCATATTTGCCATTAAAAAAATCAGTTACTTCCATCAGTCCTAACGTAGCAACTCCACCCATAAAGACGAGAGTTGAATAGCTAACACCTGCACCCATTTTGAACCAGATTAATTCACTGTTCGCAAATTTGGCCCTTTAAACCCTAAGTTGTGTAACAAAAACAAAAAACCATCCGACACCGTGCTTTAATCTTGTGTGGACTGTGTCTCTATCTGTCCTATAGAAATGTACCAGTTCTCACGTTGCGATAAAACAGATTCCTATATTATCATCAGTTGGTTAAACCTCAAGAAATAAAATTAAAATAAAATCTTGCAAATGCTTCAAACGTTCATTTATTTTTATTCGTTCAAACATTGTTGACTGTTATTTGTTTACTTCCTTGTTAAGATAACTTTATTAAATGGAAAAATTTGATGCAAACTTGACGTTTTAATTGAAACACGCGCGACCTCTGTGAATGATAAATCAAAGACCAAAGATGTCATCGCGGGCTTGTGATTCACCCGATGTTTTTGACTGGTTTGTCATCACTTGAAACAATTGAAAAACACGAAACGACACAGTATTTATTGTCAGTTCTTTATTTTGTTTCTGGCCATTACGTAAAAACAAGTGCACGAATAACACGTAACCAAGAACAGGTGGCAAATTAATTGTTTTGTTCAAAATGTTTTCGAGTGCTCCGAATTACACAAAACTCAAAACCAATTTGAGGTTGGCGATCAACCGATTGAAATTGTTGGAGAAAAAGAAAACGGAATTGGCTTCGAAGGCCAGAAAAGAGATCGCCGATTTCATCGCTGCAGGTAAAACCGAGAGAGCCAAAATCAGAGTGGAGTATATCATCCGGGAAGATTACATGGTTGAGGCTATGGAACTATTAGAGATGTATTGCGATCTATTGTTGGCAAGGTTCGGGTTGATCCAACAAATGAAGTGAGTGCTTCTTTTATATTCTTAATTAATATATAATAAACAAAATGATTGTAATCAAATTCAACAAAATAATAAAATAATAGAAATAATAAAAATAGGAAAATAGTAAAACATTTTGTTGTTTTTTAGAACCTTAGACGAAGGTTTAGCAGAAGCAATTTCAACAATTCTATGGGCTGCTCCACGGATCCAAACGGATGTGCAGGAATTAAAAATCATTGCAGACATCTTGACAACAAAGTATGGCAAACAGTACACAGAGGCGTGCAGAGAAGAAGCGATTCACACGATTTCAGAAAAATTGAAACACAAGATGGGCGTTCAGTCGCCCTCGAAACTTCTGGTTGAGAAGTACTTGATAGAAATAGCGAAGAATTACAACGTGGAATACGAGCCGGATCCACAGGTCATGGCCGAAGGTCAGGACTCGATGCTCATCGACATCGGTGGACAAAACAATTTGGCTTCCCGTGGCCCGCAACCTGTTGGTTTTATTGGGTACCCGCAGGCCCCGCCGCTGCCGAACCAAGATTTGCTTTCCGGAATGGTATTTTAAAGTTCAACCTGATAAAGATTGAAATATAACTTTTTAAATATGTAAAACATTTATATTTTATTTTGAGGCTACGGGCGGACCGGCGATTGGATTCACTCCATCATCATCTGGGATGTCGGAAAAGAGTCAGAATTCACCGTTCAACCCGGTTGCGTTTTCTTACAACATTCCACTGGATAGCAACAGTTCAACAAAAGTGGTAAGAACTTAATGGTAGATTGGAATGATAGTTGATAGAGTACCATGTTTGATAATTATATTTACTTCAGGATAACGATTTGCCACCTCCATATAACTCTTTTCCACCAGATTTAAACAAACAGGTAAATCGACGAAAGAGTTTATTAATAGTGTGTGTGCACCTCATTGCAATTGCTTAACATCCTGTAGTTATTAAAAAAAAAAAAAAAAAAAACAAAACAAAAACCAAAAAAAAATTAGAAAATGTATACAGAAATTATACCATGGTATTCCAAAAATGCATTTTCTTTGTTTCAAGCATGAATTTGGATAAAAGAAAAAAAGAAAACAAGAAAAAATATCCTGCTATTTTCCTCACGTGGATCATTTTTATGTTCATTCGTTTTTATTATTTTTGTTTTTATTCAGAATTTCAATTGTCCTAAAGTTACGTTGTAAACACATTTTTCAAGCTTTTTCACCTGTTGCACAATATCATCTCAATCGGCGGGCATGCAGAAAACGTAACATTTATCTTTTTGTTTACAGTCCGATGAAAAACCGAAGCCACAACCACGCTCCAAGTTCCCAAACGACGATTTCCGGCTTCCAGAGTTGCCGACCGTTCCTTCCGAAAACGAAAAGCCTCCCTCGAACGGCGACGACGACATCGATTTTGATGATTTGATGAAGCGCTTCGAAGATTTAAAGAAACGAAAATAGTTCCGCAACTCAAAGCGAAAAAAAAATTTTTTTGTTCATATTCGCAGAACTGCGATTGTTCATATTATTAACATTATCTTACTTCCTTGCTTTAGAATTGTTTATCAATATTTTATGAATAACATTTTAATATATTTGATATAAAAAATGAATGTCGCCGCCTAATATAATTAATTCGCGTTGGAATGATAACGGAATGAAAAATCCATGTGTTTAGAACGGTGCCTTTGTTGTCACGTTACAGAATGTTTACAAGTGCTTTGATTTCGACAAGTTTCGAAATTTGAGTATGTAAATAGATGAATTATTCTTAAAAATAAATGATGTTAAGCTTCGAGCGAAGATTTTTTTCTCTCCGACTGTTGCTCTTCTTACTTTTTGTAATTACTTATCCAATCGTCACATCTCTGTAAAGATTTTTCGTTTAGCACACAATTGTTTCGTAATCGATCAACTTTTTCTTTTGCGAATTAGAAATTGTATGAAGGCACAAACCTCTTCGCCTTTTTCTATCAAACACGACAGCAAGTGCTGCGAGTACTGACACTTGTTTTGCTTTCCCTCTAAGTTGAGATAATGAAAGCATTGAACTACCGCCTCTTCTACGAAGTCTTTCAACTCGGGATCTTGAATATCTTCCAGCAGTATTGAATTCACTGCCGAACGGTCAGGGAAACCTCTTTGATCCACCTACGTTTTTACATTTTCGTATGTCAATCAAATCAAATCAAACATCTTCAACTCGACTCCGTCGCAAAACTTACCAGATTCAATTCGTTAAAGAAACACTGTGTCGCGCACTGCAATTTTCAATACTCGTCAATTTATTTGTCTACAACTCACACAATAACTAATTCGTACTGTATCATATCGCGTCTCAAAAATATCTTACAGATTGATCCTGCTGGTCGTAACCGCGATTGTGCTGGTCGTCAAATCTGCGGTCAAAATTTCCTCCATTCGTGAAATGCCAGTTTTGATTTCGTCTGTTATAGCGCTGGTCATCGTAGTCTCTTCCCATCCCCATTCTTCGGTTCATATTTCGGCTGTAGATATCTGATAAGGACCTGTTGTTCCAGTCTCTTCCCCTTTGACCATTTTGGTTTCTGCAAAATTGTTTGTTTCATCGTAAGTAACCAGGTATCAACGCTCAAACCTGTTTTATGAAATACAAAAATTGGAAAAATGATAACTAAAAAAATATCTTTTGCTTTTTCAGATTAAGACAATTCACCTCATCCCGTTCATCCAATTTCTTCCGAAATCATCATTGAATCTTCCGCTGGACATGGACCTTCGATCGAAGTTGTCATCGTTGGAGCTCATGGATTCGTCGCTGTCAGAATCTCTGCTGTCCTGCATCGTGTACCGTTTCTTGCAGTCGTCCATGATTTTGTAATACTGCTCGTTGTCCTCCTCGTTGCCGGTGCGACATTTCAGCGCCTGCAACCAATCGACACAACTTAAAATTTGAACCGATAAGCGATTTCATAAAGAGTTTCGGTAGTTACACTCGCAATGTTCCAGAACAGGATTGAGTAACAGAGAACGAACAGACAGAACTTGTTCATTTTTTTGCAGTCCCGTTCAGCGTCGCGAGGGAGCTGTATTTAAACTCAATCTAATTGGGCGCTTCTAACTGTCACGGGTCATTAAGATGTCAAAACAAGACGCGGCTGTCCGACAGTCAAATTGCTGTATCCTTGTGCGTTGATACAATTCACCGGATGAACAAAAATGGTAAATTGTTTTCCTTTTTTATTCTACCTGGCTAATTTGATACTGAATCAAAATTTTGTATGGAAAATCAGTTTTCATAATTCATCTTTTTATGTTTTTTTAATTATTATCACAGTTTAAATATAATAAAAAGGATTGTTAGATATATGATATTTATTAATTTTTCTTTATTTCATTTTACAGAATCCAGTTTTAAATAGCATGTGGTTTGTTTTTTCACGGGACATGGACAAGCATTGCACTTTAATCGCCAGGGTGGTGTTACATGAACGTTTTACATGGATACATAATAACTAAGTGGAAACTTTGTATTTCGAGAGGGGAGAGAGAGTTTGCTTAAAGAAGCTTGACAATAAACGACACAGTAGTGTAATTGACTCCTCGGAAAAGTAAACATGCTACCTACTGAAAATCTTGTGAGTACATTTCTTAAGTACAATTTATACAATTGCATTCATAACTCCACATTTTTTTACACATTTTTCTACCACTATTCAGATGAAATTAATTATTCAAATCATAATTTTAAATCAAGTGATGAAGCCCAACTTCCTGAAATTTTTTGTATTCCCGTGAAAACAATTGTATTTCATACGCGCATTTTTTTTCACTTTTTTTAATTGAACAATTTATCGAAGAGAATTATTATTTATTTTATATATTTTTTCATACTGATTATCGTCACACTCATTACTGTTTGGTTTTGATGTTGAAAATAAATTCTAATAACGTTGAAAAATGATATCCCGGGATACAATTAAAATATCCCATTAATCCATAGAAATTGACATCATACCCTTGACTTTTTTATTTCTGAATAAAAGACTTTCACTGACACACTCGAGGTAGCGCGAGGTGTTTGATTGAACTGATCTGCTTGAACGGTCATGCTTACGAAAGTAGCACCAATGGGGTTTATACAAATAATGCAATCCAATACAGAAGAATCGAAAAAGTAACACGGCACACACGTAGTACGTAGCTTTCTAAGTGAACCTTCTGTGAAAGTGTCTTTTTATGATTCCTCTGTGACAAAACATTGCAAAAAAAGAGACAGGCGGCAATGACGAATTATAATCAACCGGGTCCAATTCATTTTCTTGCACGTCCAACAGTTTTGCATCAATCAATCAGCACAACGAAACCAATTAAAAAAACATCATAATTAAAAAAAAAAAAAAAAAAAAAAACATAAAGGAACCAAATTTTAATCCATGAAATATTTTTCCAGTTCTTCCTGGGCAGCATCTACTTTTTCACAGTGCAAGCTCAGGTACAAACGGACGTGAACTGCGAGCTCTTTCCCTCGAACCCCCTGTGTTCTTTGAATCAAATCAAGAGACTGTCAGTGCTGGACCACCCCTTGCCACCCCCAGAACGACCTTCGGACTGGAGACCGAACCATGGCGGCTTGGATTTCGGAAGGGAAGAAATTGCTCCTCCGCCTCCCCCGCCTCACAGGGGACCCAACTTCCGGCCGGCCAATCTCACCCCCAGACCGCACAGGGTTCCCATCGTACCCAGGCCAAAACGACCGGTGGACATGAAACCCTCAGGTTCGAACAGACAAAAGCGCTTCTTCTTCTGGTACAACCCAGCGGATATTCTTCAGGCTAAGATGAACCTTTGGAAGACGAAGCTGCAACATATTACAGGCGACAGTCCTCCCGCGCCTCCTCCAAGGAGACCTATCATCTTGCCCTATGACGAGTACGATTGTGTGCATGGAAAACTCGTGCATGGAAAACAGCCGGATACCACTGGGTATTACTCTCATAATAACGTCAAGCAGCAGGGGATATACCATCTGGCAAACGGGCAACCGGTCATCTTGGCCTCGCCTGTTGTATTCTCTCCGAACGAGCACCAGCTTGGGGCCTCGCACACCAAGCATGTCAGGGCGAAGAAGAAGTCCAAGCCGACGAAATTTGAAGTTGAGATGGAACAGGGGGAGAGTGAGGAAAGCAACGAGGCGTCCAGGTACATCAGGGACCATGCGCCACGGTACAGCGAGGAAAGTGATGTGAGTTTAGATGAAGAAAAGTAGAAAAATGGAAATAGCAAGATGGGGAGATGGAAATGTTTGGATGGGAAATTGATATTGAAATGGACTTGATTAGGTCAATTAGATTGGAAATTGCGAGTTCTGGCTAGTGGTAAAAGTGAACTGGGAATTCGAGATCTCACATTTTTACCAGTGACCTGTGAAGTCGCACAATTTTCTATGTTGTTTCTTGTTAAACAAAGTTGAAGTTATTTTTGATGGACTCCTTTGTTTCCCCAGGATTCGGATGATTCGAGCGATGAGAAGAGAGAGAGAAAGGACAAGAAGAAAAAAGACAAGATCAAATCGGAATTTGAAATCTCACCTAATGGTGAAAGAATAGAGTTCCAAGTTCAAGGTCACAACGGGCCTAAGACATATATTTTCGGATTTGATACCGGTGATGGGTGAGGCTCCTTTTTTTGTTGTTTCTTTTTTGGTTGAATTTTATTTTAAATTAATAAAAAGAATTAGTTGAACGTGAAATTGTTAAAGTAGACTCGTTTGTGTTTTGATGTATGTCTAGTATCTAAATTAATAGTTATTTTTAACAATTTAGGATTTGGTCGTCTGAACCATATGAATAAAAATGTATCGTGTGAGTAACTGTGCTAGAAATAAATTTTCTGATAAGTGACACTTGCCTGAGATGGTGAAATTATGGATGGAAGATGAATAAGCAAATTTAATTTTTCCATTTTCTAACGCTTCATAACAGTAATTCTTCAGCTATCAGTGCTGTGCACAATTTACTCACACTAAAATTATTGTAACAAGAAACAAACATTTTAAAAATTAATCATCTCGTATGAATAGAATTTACTAATAAGAATTTATAAATAACAGATAAGGATGGTCTATTCAGTTTGATGGTTGTTTGGCATGAATTATTCATTCTTGTCTTTTCAGAAAAAATCGCCAGTATAGACTTGAGGAGCGCCAAAAAGACGGGACCGTAAAAGGGCAGTACGGATATTATGATGCAAAAGGAAAACTTCGAACGATCAAGTATGTAGCCCGACCAATGGAAGGATACCAGGAAAAGCACCATGAAGTGAATCTTTCTGACCTGACTTAGTTCCCTGGCTGACGTGGATAAATTCTGAACCGACGAACAATTTTGTAGCAAATTTTGTATGTCCCGATTGGAGGATTTTATTTATGTAAAAGCAACTTTTATACGCCAAAAATTATTATTTAAGCGTAACTTTGATCTTGTAAATATTTGTAGAAATTATGTTTTATTATAATATGTAGTTTATAGGTTTCATACCTTGTTGTAACAGAGGTATGAAACTTTATTGTTTAAGTTGATCTAAAGTTGATTTTAAGTTCATTTTTTGTCAATAATTATTATGAGAGCTTAACCATCTTTGGTAATCTTAAAAAATAACTCATTGAATTTCTTTGGATAAAAGTTTTATTTAACAATAACAACTTTCATGTACAAGTAACAAAAATGACAACCGAGGCAAAAGAAAGGTAAAATAAAAAAATGAAAATGTCAACGCAGAGGTATTGATGTGTAATATTAATTGTATATAATTGAAACGTACTGTAAAATATATTTGTTTTACATCAATATATCCACTCTATTTTTCGGCGTACAATTAAATAGTCACAAACGTAAATTTGAGTATGAGAAATCAGTACGGCGACGCGAAAGATACACGCGCAATTATTTGGAAAACGGACATCGCTTTGTGATTTGTGACAGCTTATTTCTTTCCTAATTGTACGATGATATCTCACTGTTTCTTTTTTGAGTCAGTTGCCCCGTACGCGGACGAACTCTTGCTTATTTCAGACATGCCGATGGTCTTTTGCATCAACATAAAAACTGCAAAACGAAACATTATAAATTATATTACAGATAGACTGAGTGCAGCTGTAAAATGTGTGCAATAAACACTGTATTTATTATGATTGTCGTTAGTTTCTCTTTGGTACTCACACAAGCTTATGATTCCGATGGCTATCAAGCACTGTACCGTTGAACCTGATAATAAAAGGTTCACTAAATAATATAGCATAGGTACCAGAATTACTATCGCCCAGAACAATGTGTTCACTAACGAATAATATCGTCGTGGCAATTTGAAAACATCAGTTCTCTGTACGCCACTTGTTGCGAAGAAATCTCCAGTTTTTAAAAAGCTATCGGTCATTTTATCCTAAAACCAGTCACGAATTAGTGTTTTTGATCATGGAAAAAAAATTAACCGAGTTTGACAAAGCAAAATGAGATCCCATACCTTTTTGTAGTAAAGATCTCGCAACCATTGTGCAGCCTCTTCATCGTCTTCAGGCACTTCATCTAAAGGAATCCTATTGACATACATATGGCCCTCGCATTTTTCACCGAACAGCATACTCCTTATCACAGGCTTGACCGGATCGCTAGGCTTGAACACTAATTGAACATCGTAAATTGCGATCGGCTTCTTTCTCATATACGGAATACTGGCGATAAAACCCCTCGTACGCGGTGTCAGATGATGTTGTAATACTGGAAGATTTTTTTCACGCGAAAACTTTTGACTCGCTTCAAGCTTCTCTGGCGTGAATCTTGTGCCTTCTGCATAGAGCAATAGCTGTAACAAAAATGTGTTTTCAATTTTCAGAGTTCTTTTTGTGATAATAACAAGTTTTAGTGATTAAAAACCAGTCCTGAATTATATAATAGAAAAAAGTACTAACCCACATGGGATCAGGATAATCAACAAGTTTGCTGATCTGACGACCAATGATGTCCTTATCTTTATCAAAATTTCTTTCTAAAAATATACTTTCGGCAAATTTCCATGCCCAACCCAGCGTCGGGACATACTGGATAGATTTTTTGGCGTATGCTTTACAGTTCTGTGAAAAACGGGCATCCATTAGATGAACTGCAATCTTGTTATATTTCGGATTGTTATACAAAAAATGAGTCTAGAATACGATAACAGTTGTTTGGCTAAATGGTACAATGAAAACTTAATTGTGTCACGGTTAAAAAAGTTGGGGCTAGTGGCACTGGCACTTAGTCAAATCAACCAAAATAAATTGTTAAAATTCGTAGCTCAGATTCTCGTGAGAGAGTTTGTTAGAAAGCCTGATTTGTTTTTATCCTGAAAAAACAAGGCAGTTTATTTTTCAACTTACACCTAAAACTCTGGATCTGTCGCAAAAAATCCATCCTATAAGCCAATCAATTTCATAGCTATGGTTCATTATCAGGTATCCATGTTCTTTACCATAAAATTTGTCATACGTTGCTCTATCTATGTATAAAGTAAGTTCCGAACCGGACCACCATTCCGCTAGACATACAAGTTCTGTAAAAAAAATTGTTACGACAAATTAATTTCCGATGATAATGAAGCTGTTTTTCTGCATGAATTATAGTTTTTCAAATGAATACTTACGACTATAAAAACTGTAATTTAAATAATAATTGATCTTGCGATACCAGTACTTGGACACGGGTCTCAATCCAAAGTACAATAAACATTGGAAGAAATTAATAATCAGACCGGAGGTAAAAAATGTTATTGCGAACATAAGATGCACCGTCCTGAACCGTTGCAGGATCTTGAATATTAGTTCGATCATGGTTGGCGTAAAATTTTAAAGTACGTGTGTGCGTTTTCCAGAAGACATCCGTCAACGTTGTACCTGGAAATCAAATTCAGACGATTATTCAAAATTTTTTAATCGTATTGAACTTCATTCAATGCTAATCAACCACTTTAGAAGCCCATTAACAATTCAATTAATTTTTTCCCAAATATTTTTTACTGCTTTTATATGGCTCATCCAGTTTATCATCATAAATGTTTTATTTAGTGAAAATATTCTATCAACATTCTTAACAGTTACGCGTTGCAAAATATTATGTGATGACAAAATAAAAAATGTCGAGGTGCGATGTCATGCTCATTATGAAAATACGTTCATATATAAACACTGCATTTAACTTGAATTTCATTTTTATAAAACTTGAAATGATGTATAAATTAACATTATTCTCTAAAGTAAAATTATTTTTTTTCTTATCATGAATGATAAGTTCAACGAACAAAAATAGGAAAAAATTTTTTTACTTATGGCATTCTTTGGTTGATTGAACTTTGAACAATCGATTCATTAATTTTAAGAACATAGAGATTGAGATAGTGGTCTGATAACTTGTGCTATAATCTGTATTTAAATTAATTAATTCCAGCAAGGCTGGCTGATAACATCGAGTCATTGTCAATTGAAAACTGTTAGTGCAAGTGTACGTAAGCTAATGCCCAGAGACACATGAAAATTTCAGCAACACCTCTAAATGTGTATGCAAAATTAAAACTAGTAAACAAACATAGCTGGTTAATTCATCTACTCCAATTTTTTTCATCCACTTTTCTTAACAAAACAACCGTATTTTCATCTGCACGCATCATCAGCATAAAATAATGTTCTACAGTTGACAAATCTATTGTCAAAAATTTGTTCAAAAATAAAAATGTATTAAAAAAATATTTAAACTTTAAAAACAAAGTTTTAATAATTTCGATAAGTTGCATGGACGAAACCGTCTCAAAACAGAACCCGCGTGTTTTGTTTCTAATAGACGATATTACAAAAAAAGTTAACCGTGACTCGGAGCACAACTTGGCGAGATTTATTGTCACACTACAAAGTTTTATTACTACTGTTCATTACAAAACATTTAATTCACAATTGTACAGTTATTTATCAAACAAAAATTTCGAGAAAAATTGCTGAGTTGCACAGGAATGAAGATATTTTACCTGCTTATTTTGAAAAGAGAACGTCACGTCGATGTGGCACCGCTAAAGCATTTTTCTGCTTAAGATTGCTCGGCAATACGAAACTGCGACGAAATGATCGTTACAAGAAGTGGGCCAAGCCGAACGAACCCTAAGGGAACAGCAAGTTGATCTGCGGCTCGACAGCAGACACTGGCGATCAAAGTTTGGCCGAACGCTAGCCACTATGGCGCGACAATCGGCCTTCGGCTCCACAGCTGTACTTATTTGTCTGACGAACAATTGCGTGAGTTGAAATAATCCCAACGAGATTTTGAATGGAAATACTGATGGGTGACGGTCGCCTTTAAGGCTGCTGCATCTTGCCTCTTTTCATTTCATGACTGTTCAAAACAGAATACAACCAATGTGCGACACGTTTTTGTGCAACGTGATGTAGGAATGTTTGTGCAGGATGAGTAAATGACAACTACATTTACTAGAAATTTACACGGTCGAGGAAAATGCCAATTGTAGAAGGCGCAACTTCTATTGCGCGACTGATACAAAATAAGGCGCGTTTGCATATTGCGCTGCTTTTCCGTTTGGAGGGAAATTGTAATATTTTTTTGAATATTACATTTTTTTGTGTGTAATTATTACAGTCAATTACAAAATGGTTGATTTACGATTCCAACTAACTTGCATGGTTGCGTAACAACAATTTGAACAATACAAATTTGTTCCAACTTTAAAAGGAATGCTAAACTTTTTATTCCTTCATGCCTATTAAAATATTTGTGGACTTTCTAATAGCATCAGTTATATTTTCGGAGTAAAATCAATGTTACCTAAACTCCGTGAAAGTATAAAGTGATTTTGCATTTGATTGATCTTGAGTTAAAAACCGGAATCTTCTAAACCGGTACATAGTATTAATGTGTGCGACATTATGGTTTTCAGATATATCAACTTGACATTGAATATGTTATTTTTATAGTTCTTTGAAAATCAAAATTTTTAGTTCAATCCAATGAAGTTCTAACATCAACAAATGACAAAATTCTTCAGTCAATTTTCAACAAAAAAACATTTGTTTAAAATGTTTCTAAAACATAAAAATAATTTTTGACGTCGTATAATTAGTATACATTTGTTTTGAACACAACTGTTACAAACGCTAGAATGAATCGGTTTATTTACAATAATTATCTCAAGTTTTAATTCGTGATAATTATGTTTGTAAATATCTTACTGTGATATATAGCTACAAGTTGTGATAGTGGCTTGGCTATATCGTCATGTTGGAGGCACGATTTTCGATCTAGATTTTCTTGTTGTGAGAAAGAAAATCACGTGTCGTGATCAACGGAAACCTCCTGGTGGCCGGCGTATCGAGAGCTGGTGGTATTCTAGTATCGTTATTTTTAAACTCTTATTGGTGCAATTTTGTGTGTGGATTTTTGTAAAGATTTTTTATTTAAAAGAACATTTTGATTTGTGAAGAACTTTTTGTAGACATTTTTTTTTAGTATTTAGTTTCGAGGTCTTTCTTAATTTTAAATTTTCCCCTAAAACCAATTTGTAACGTTACAGTGTATAGCACAATAGCTGCTTATCATCAGAGGGGTCAATGCATCTTCAGCCCGTTCAAAATCGCTGTTTAACTTATATAACATTTCCAGATATGATATGACATTCAAATTCTTGTCTCGTTTCTCACCTCTGCCCTAATTCCCTCTCTTCTTTCATAAAATTAACATTCTCTTGAACACCAATTTAACCCTTTATAGGACATCAGACGATACAAAATAATAGGGGAGAGTCAGGATGTTTCGGCAGTTTTGTCTTTTTGATTTTTTTTCATAACAATATTTTTTTTAGTAATCAATTATTGTAAACTTATGTTTGAACGTTTGAGATTATGTGGTAATTGTTATAGGGTGATTAAAAATTTTCTAGAACTTGGTATTTTAATAATAAAAAAATTACATTTTCAACGTTACGACGCAAGGTCGTACAAATACCGACAAATAATATTGATAAAAACAGGTTAATAAATGATGGATAAATAAATGCAAAAAAATTTCCGCATTTAAATAATAATTTGAATTATAATAAAGAGTACAAAACTTTGTTCAATTCACACATTTTTGGGTAAATGTTGTATACAAGGAAGATAAAAATATGTGAAGGGTTGGCATTTCGGGCGTCTTTGAAAGTCTCCTCTTCTTAGAAAGGCTTCTCTTCAATTAACATTTTATAATTGAAAAAAAAATGTTTTTTTTTTTTATATTGTTCAAACGGTTTTATTCTTGAAGTTTTTTATGTATTGAAAACTTAAAATTTCACTTAAAATTGTTATTGTCATGTGTCGTTATTTACATTGTTCTTCCAACATCCTTTTGAACAAACGTTCATGAATTAAAAACAAGACTGGAGTCGATAAAATCCATATCTGCGCTGCGTCGACAGATATAAACATTCTAAAAAGAAAGTTTTCCATTTTTTTCCCAAAAAAAAACAAGTTCATACTAAAATGAATTAAATTCATGTACCAAATCGAATCTTCCTGTAACATATATTTAAAATTATAATTTCTTTATTCATTAAAAGAGAAGAAATTTTGTGATTAACTTTCTTTTGTTGCAAAGAATGAAAATTACTTATCGACAATGATATTCTGGTAAGGCTGCTCTCCTCATTATTAAGTGATGGTCCAGACGTTAGTTTCAGTAGAAGAAAAATAAAATAAAAACTTTATTATCAAGTTTGAAAGTAATATTGAAGCAGAACTGAGTCGTTACCGCAGACGAAAAACGGCCTATTTAAAATTGGCCCATTTAAAATACGTGGGTTTATTTCGTGAAATGCTCTTTTTCGCCTGAGACGACGAAATATACCTTTGTTAAAACTGCCCATGAATTGAAGCGTCGGATGCAATAACCAGACTTGCGCTCGGAGGTTATATTCTCAAAATGAAAAAGTATCGAGAAAAGCAAGTCTGGTTATTGCATCCGACGCTTCAATTTAACCATTATGATTAATTAACATGTGCAAAATTATACTTATTTTGTCTGTTTATACACTGATACAAATTATTTTCTATTTTGCTTTACACGTAGAATATGCAGTTCGAAAAGAAGAATTATTTATCATAACAATCAATTTTGCAATGATAATGTCATTTGTAACGTGGCGTTTTTGAAAATAGTTCGGGAGTCTCAGAAAGAGACCAATCGGCTCGTCATATTCTTCTCAGAAAGAGGTTTTTATGAGTAGGCATAATATGAGAAAAGCGTCGAGAGTAAAATGGGCTGTAATTTTAGAATAACTTTATAATTTATAATTTAGGCACTCCACAGCAATACCAGCTTGACCAAGGTTGCGAAATGACTCTGACCAAGTATTAATGCCCTCCGTTTTTTCTAGCTACGGGAGGATGTATTCATTCTTTTTCTTTTGATTTACTAAATCCCTAGGACATACTCAGCAGCCCAGGATGGCCGAAGAACATTCCCGAGATGGCCGGATCGACAGTGGAGCAGGGTCTGCGCTCGCTGTTATCGACCAGGGTCGATAAGGGGACAATCGC
This sequence comes from Trissolcus japonicus, assembly GCA_030522925.1. Taxonomy (NCBI): domain Eukaryota; kingdom Metazoa; phylum Arthropoda; class Insecta; order Hymenoptera; family Scelionidae; genus Trissolcus; species Trissolcus japonicus. Next base: position 298 of record JAPYZS010001005.1, on the reverse strand, counting down.
CCCAGGATCATCTTCCTGCAGGGGCCTGGGTGCGACTTACGTTACGTCTAGGGTGGGGGCTGACCTATAAAAGTCGCCTCAAGGCCGCCCTCCGCCTCTTTTTCCGGCCCTCCCGAGCGATAAGCCGCGTTTCATTTTTAGTATTTATAGTAATTTTTTGTATTTTAATTATTTTACGCGAGTTGCGAAATTGTGTCGTCCAGGCCGTGCCGAGTCAGCTGTATTGTTACAAGGTTTGCCTTTTATTTTATTAATTCAATAATATTCAATAATATTAATTCAATAATAATATTATAAT
>JAPYZS010001004.1:0-27003 GCA_030522925.1 Trissolcus japonicus | reverse complement strand
TCATAGAGTATCCACGAAAATCAAGGTGAAAGGTGTCACCTATTTCGTAGCATAGGACAATCGAAAGTGAAAGGTGTGACCTTGTCAAAAAAGACACCCACTCCGGATCCCTATAGTCACTACTCCCGGCATAACGGGTATTTTATTATTAACAAATTTTTATGAACAATTCAATTTAATCCTCGAATTTCATGGCTAAAAAAATATCGTGTATTGAAGATACATATTGAAAATAGAGCTTCTCCAAGCAGCCGTTAGTTGAAAGGTGGCGTCCCAATAACCGTGGTTGACCGGTATGCGTTTTGGGAGTGCGAAAGCATCGCAGTTTAGTTCGAAAAAGTTGCGTTGGTCAACGGACGTGTGCCTCAAAATATTATAGTGCCAGCTGGGTGTTTGTTGTATGTTGGAATGGATGGTGTATAAAGAAGGCAGATAAGTTCTTATGAAGCCCTAAGTCCAATAGGTTATTGGCCCAGGGCACGCTTTCACTGCGCAATTGCTCAGAAAAAAATACAGGTTAGTTTATGATTCGGCCATGAGGTCCAGAAATGAAATGAAAGAGTTTAAAGTTGGATCAAATTGAAACTTATTCAATTTCGAGTTCAGCTTATTTGCAAATAAAAATGCATATTTGTTAGATTATAGATAGAGGTCAGATTTTCATTTGTGTGTGAAATAAATGAATAAAGATAAGAAATAAAGTATTAGAGAAACGAAATAAAAGTGAATTTAGATGTTTTGGATAAATAGAGTTGTTTTGTTCCAATTTTGAAATTAATTAAAATATGACAGTCATCGAGATAAAAAGAAGTGTGTTGTATTTGCATTTGCTGTGCAGTATAATTCTATGTTTTATATTACAAATAAAAACAATTTTCGAGTGTTTTTGAGTTTCTGCTATGCGTGGACAAGAGGCCTCCTGTTCTGGACATTGTTAGCAATGCTAAGATTGTTTTGGTTCAGTGTCTTCGTGTAGTGGTTTCTTGGGGCGCTTGGAATTGTGAATTGAATTAATTCAACTTCAGTTGTGCCTGGTCATTATAATAAATAATGTTAGATTTCAGAGTAAAGTAACAGGGATTTTACAAAATGGCGGATGTAGAGGGAGATCAAACCAAAGAAAATGAAGAGCAATATGATGAAAATTCTTCATCAGATGACAGTACTAAAACAACAATAGAAGTGAAATCTGATTAGACGCCAGAGGAAAAACACGAAAACAAAGAGTTGGACAAGTTAGAGGCAGCTGAAAAGGAGTTGCTGAAGGAAGAAGCGGAAGAGAAAGAGAAGATCAGGATGATCGAGCAAAAACTCAGAGAGCTGGAAGAGAAAAAGAGAATAGAGAAAGAAAAGTTGGAGAAGGAACTGTTGAAAGAGTTCGATGAGGTCAACATCGATCAAGAATCCATTTCATCTAGAGTTTCGAACATCGAAGAAAAACCAAAGGTAGCCCCTAAATGAGAGAAAGGTGCAATACCAAAAGGTGAGACATAGAGAAACACTGAAATTGTTGACACATTTGTAAAAGAAAAAATTGATCAGACCTGATTATAAAATAACAAAATGATATTAGAGTTCTAGAAGGTTTAGAGTTAGATGATAAGATGTGTAGAGTTAGACGAAGTTTTATAAGTTTAACATTTTTTTGAAGAATAGAGTTCAGAGATAAATCCAGGTACATTCAGATGTTATATTGCTGGTTTATGTCAACAGATTTCACTCCGAAGTATTCTCCGAGAGTTGTCAGCAACGTTCCAGCTTTGGTAAACGTCTCGCAGGTGTTTTGTTCTTCATTGTTGAAGAAACCAGAATACAGAGCTCGTCAGAAAGACAATTCTAAGCTTGAATTTGAGAGAAAATTGATGCTGTTGAACAAAACACTGGATTCAGCAAATGAGCTACTCAAGAACTCCTCTGAGCTTGTTAAGGCTAATATAGAGTCAGAGAAACTTAGAATTAGACGATTAGAGGTAAGTGAGATTGTCAAAAAGAATGAACAGATGAATCAAACCTCACTCAAAAGAAAAAGTGAAGAGGGTGAGAGTGACAATCAAATTGTAAATCATATAGAAAAAGTTTGCACGATTGAGAAAGAGGGACATGATAAAGAAGGAAATCAGATTCAGAGAAATTTAGATGAAATTAAAAAGACTATAGAGGATAACAATTTCATCAAAAAGATTCATTTCAAGAGAGATTACAAGCTGACACAGAAGTCGAATATGGATATCTGGATAGGTTGTTTGAAATCAGAGTTGAGAGCTGATGGACTTTTAGATATTATTGATTTTCAGGTAACTCCTCCAGAGAACCTCACTGAAAGTAAAATGCTTTTGAGGAAAAATCTTGTTAGAGACATTATAGCAAGTCATTTAGACGAAATATATCACAAGGGAGTTCTTGCAGAGCGAGATCCGAAAGTGATTTTGGAGCAATTTAAAAAGATTAGAGTCAGTGAGAAAAACCACACGTACATTGCGATGAGAGCAAAGTTGGACAACTTCAGAATGAAGACTGGAGAAAAAGTATTCGATTTCTGTGAACGCTTTGATAACATCATTAGAGAATATGAGAATAGTCTGGGGGCTGAACCTTTGAGCGAAAAAGACAAAAGGGCCACTTTTAACAACGCAGTAGCGGGGGTGGTTCCTGATGTGATTAATGTAGAGGTTTTGCGAAAATCAGCAACAGCCAAAGAGATGACGATAGATGATATGAAAATTTATTTGACGCAGCTCGAAGCTTCGAAACTACAGCACCGACAATTAGAAGAATCTAGAGTGAGCAGATATCAGGGTGCGGGGTCATCTCTTGTTGAGGTCAAGTGTCATAGATGCAATCTATGGACATTATATGGGCGTTTGTCTTCTCATCGACACTGGCGAGTGGTTTTGCTACCACTGCCAGAAGATCACGGATCATGTTGGGACCAACTGCCAGCATAGAGGAGCTGCAGGAGGATATAGAGGAAAAACAAACAGGTATAATTCAAATAATACTATGAGAGGAAATCATGTTCCATGCAAAAACAACTTAAATAGAGAATCAAATGGCAACAAGCTCAGAGGTAGAGGTGGTCTGAATAGAGATCGATATCAGAGAAACAATTTTAGAGGTAGAGTTCAAAAGAAAAGAGGATTTGATCAGGTTTTATTACATTATTGATTACATCAAAGCTGTAGTAAAAAGGCTTTCTGCTAATGATCAAAGCGATGAAACTACGGATATTACAAACAATGGTAAGAGTAAAATAAAAATACATGAATTACGTAGTCAAGAGAATATTATTTTTGTAGCGGATTCTGGTGCGACTGAGCATGTAAGCAATAAGAGTTTGATTCTGCGAGATTTCAAAAGAGATGCAGATGATTTCATTAGATGTGCGAACAAAAATAAGAGTGCAGATATTAAAATAGACGGCAAAGATAATTTGATCTTGCATTTAAACTGTTTAGAAGGAAAGATGGTGAAATTGGGAAATGTGATTAGGGCAGAAGATGTATCAGAGAATCTTTTGTCTCTCAGACGATTCGCAGACGCAGGAATTAGCATACTTCATGATGATAAAGTATTAGAGATCACTGATAAGCAAAGTGGTGAAATTCTTGTTACAGGAAAGTATGAAAAACCTAATTGGTTGATAACTTTTGAGGTGAATCAAGAAATCAAAAATGATGAAGTAAAGTATAGAATTTTTAGGTGCAAGGCTGATATTGTGAATTTAGATAATGTTTCGAAAAATCAAAACATACAAGAAGTAAAAGGGTTGAAGGATTCGGAGGAAGAAAATTGTTTAGAGAAAAGAGTAGAAAGTAAATCCCAAAGTTTGGTTTCCGATTTTGATACAACAAAAATCAGTAGAAAAATCATCCCTGAAAGTGAACTCGAGAAACTAGATTTAGATTAAATCAATGAAAGTGAGATGTTAGCGAAAGAGAATGACAACAATAAAGTCATGAATGAAGCAATGTTGTGGCATATGCGACTGGGATATGCGTCACTTGGTTACTTGAAACGACTTCAAAAATTACAGAAAAAGATGAGTCATATTAAATTTAATGAGAGTATTTTAGATTGTGAGGTTTGTAAGTTAGCAAAGATGGATAAAGTAGCTTTGAAAGGAAGTAGAAAGAGAGCAGATAGGCCTTTGCGAATCATACATACTGATATTATGGGACCGATCAAACCGGTTTCATATCCAGGACAAAATAGATTTGTCATCTATTTCACTGATGATTATTCGAGATTAACAAGAGCTTATTGTATCAGATCTACAAATAAGGCAGGGATATACTTAGAAAGATTTTTGAAGTCAGCTAGGAACTTATTAGGTTCAAATCAAAAGGTGTGCTTTATAAGGTCGGATCAGGCCACAGAGTATCTTGAAGGAAAATTTAAAGAGATAATGGAAAGAGAAAACAAAGAGCACGATTTGTCACCTCCCTATACACCAGAGCTGAATGGAACATTAGAAAGGCTTAATAGAACGATTCAGAATAAAGTGAGAGCTTACATGTTAGATTCAAATCTACCAGAGTCAATGTGGGAACTAGCAGTGGAAGCTGTAGTTCAAGCATATAATCGCACGCCATACAAAGCAATAGAGTTTCAGACGCCGTTAGGTAAATTTTCACCTAATACAAACGATCATTTTGACAAGATCAAAAGATTTGGATGCTTAGGGTATGTTAAAATCCTCAAAACAGCAACGAAGTCCGGCCCTAAAGCTTCGAAAACAGTGTTGGTTGGTTACACGTCAACAGGGTATGTGTTGTGGCATCCTTCGAGTCAAAGATTTTTAGAATCATGTCATATTAGATTAAATAAAAAGGTAGTATATGGAGATGTTTAAAAAACGAAAAATACAGATGAAAACATCTTGAAAGATTTGTCAGAGAAAGTAGAAGTAGACGAACAGATGATCATTCCTGCTACTCCAGGAAAAGTTGAGATCAAAGGGACAGATAGATCTCAAACAGAGACCCAACATCATATGAAAAAGCAATGTCTGGTCCAAATTCAGATAAATGGAAACGGGCAATCGAAAAGGAGTTAAATTCGATGAAAGTAAACAAAGTGTGGAACTTGGTAGATAAGCCTAAAGTAATGACAGATGAGAGCAAGGTCCATGTAATAGATTCAAAACGGGTGTTCAAAAAGAAATTAGAAGCGAACGGATTGGTGAGATATAAAGCAAGATTAGTGATTAGAGGGTTTTAAGATAGAAGAGTTCATGAGTTGAAAGAAACCTATGCACCAGTGTCTGGTCTTCCACTAGTTAGAACAGTCTTGGCCATTATTAATAAACATAACTTAGAAGCATGCCAATTAGATGTGAAAACCGCTTTCCTGAATGGAATCATAGAGGAACAAATATACATGGAAATACCAGATGAATGTAGTTATCAAAAAGAAGATGGCAAACTGAAAGTTCGTAAATTAATCTGATCGTTGTATGGTCTTGGAATCAGTCCGAAAAAATGTAATCAGAGATTTTCAGAGGAAGCAAAGAAACTAGGACTTGAAAATGATATAAATGAGCCGTGTTTGTATACGTGGAGAAAGAATGGTAAGATGATAATATTGGTTCTGTACGTAGATGACATGTTATTAGCAGAAAATGATCAGGAAAAATTAAAGGAAATTAAAGAAAAACTGAAACAAATATTTCAAATGGTAGATATGGGTGAACCAAAAAAGTCTTTAGGGATGAAAGTAGAAAGAAATAGAGAATCAGAGACACTTACAGTTACAGAGAGTAAGTATATTGAACAGATGTTGAAGAGATTTAGAATGGAAGAATGCAAACCACAGAAAATACCTATGGTTACTAGGCAAGTTTCAAACCGAGAAATTCGAGCAAGTTAGAAGAAACAAAGAATGGAGATTTTGAATTATCTGAAGAGCCAAACAAGGCTCAATATAGAGAAGTGATAGGGAGTTTATTATATATGGCAGGAGTAACTCGACCTGATATAGATTTTGCAGTGAGCTATTGGCTCGAAATCAAGTCAATCCAACAGAAAAGGATTGGAATGATGTAAAAAGGATATTTCGATATCTCAGAGGAACCAGTGATCTTGGACTGAAGTTTAGAGGAAAATCAGATAGTTTAGAGGCATTTACAGATGCGAGTTTTAAAGATAGTTCCGCTTCAACATCAACAAGTGGTTATGTGATCTGCTTGTTCACAGTCACAAACAGAAGTACGTTACATTATCTACTTGTCAGGCTAAGTATCTTTCTATGAATGAAGCTTGTTCTCAAATCATTAGTTTAGATAAAGCCGTTACAGACATGATTGGAAAAACATTCTTCCCAGTCACTATTTGGTGCGACAACAAATCAACTAGAGATTGTGTAAAGAAAAGAGGATGTCACAAGATGAAAAATTTTGACGATAGTTTAAAAATAATTCAGAAGAAATTAGATGAAAGAGAAAAGACAGGGCATAAAGTTCATATGGGAGAGTCCCATGGCGATTACTTTAAACTCTGCGAACTGAATAATGTAGTTAAAGTATCTTGGATTTCTACAAAAGAAAACATTGCAGATATCATGACCAAACCTCTACCATCTGATGCTCACATTTATCTGAGAGATAAAATACTAAATCATAGGTAAAGATTATTAGATTACTAATATAGGTGTTACAAAATTAGAGAAATAAATAAATTAGATATTCAAAGAGATTAATATTTTATTTTGTTCACAGATACTAAATAAAGCTGGAGATACATCAGAGAACCTAGAGAATTTAGAGAAAGAAATCAGAAAATATTATAAAGAGAAGATTAGCTGCAGTGGAGAAGGGAGGGAGTATTGAAAATAGAGCTTCTCCAAGCAGCCGTTAGTTGGAAGTTGGCGCTCCAATAACCGTGGTTGACCGGTATGCGTTTCGGGAGTGCAAAAGCATCGCAGTTTAGTTCGTAAAAAGTTTCGTTGGTCAACGGAGGTGTGCCTCAAAATGTTGTAGTGTCAGCTGGGGGTTTGTTGTATGTTGGAATGGATGGTTTATAGAGGAGGCACATTAGTTCTTATTAAGCGCTAAGTCCAATAATACACGATATTCGTGTGGAATGCATCTACTCCATTTGTTGAGCGATAAATCCCGTAATCGAACTCGTGATTTAACGTTAAGTAAGCATTTTAACATTTGCTTTTGGTCAAGTTTTTTTAACGCTGCGTGTGACCAAATGTACCCACACAAGGTGCTCTAATTAGAGCGGGGCACCTCCCAACACCGGGAAAAACCTTAATCTTGAATATTGAAAGCCGGCCCGTCTGCCTGCACTTCCGGGCCTATTACCGATCTTGATTGTACCAGAAAGATATGATAAACTATCAAAATTTATAATAAGAACACTTTAAGTTTAATATTATTTCAAGTCCTACATACATAAAAATAAATAATTCATTCTAAGTTAATGAGCCCACACGAAAAATGTATTTCAAAATATATTTCACATGTGTTCCATATACAGGGTGTCCCAAAGGCCGAAAAACGGTCGAATATTTCGGAAAATTAACGTTAAACCGGGAAAACAAAATATGTGTCTAATATTTTTCGAAAATTTATTTAATGACACCAAACTCGACCCCCCATCCTTACCCCCAGTATTTTAATTTCTACTTTGCCAAGACTTACTTTGGCAGACCTTTCTGGAGACATTCTGGGCTAATTTTTCTAAACCTGACGAAAAGTTCTAATGAGGTGTAGAATTTTGTGAGCGTAGCAACAAATTCACTAGAGGTCAATTTCAATGGTTTAAATTTTAATTAATGTTATTAACAATATTGTATATAACGAATTTAACATTCGTAACGTTACTATTATTAAAGACAACTTTTGTTAATTTAAAATCTTTCAGTTTTTCTAAAAAGTCGGGTCTTGAATTATTAGTTCGTGAGGAATTCTGTTTATCCAGTTATCCAGGTTTATCCTGTAATTTTTTTTTGTTATTTGTTTAAATTGTTTTATTTATTGTTATGATTTTTGGATATTATTATTATCGGCGGTTAAAAACCTTACGTATAGTAGAAAGATGGCAGGCTTGTTCGTGGGTTCTAGAGCTTTATTAACGATTAGTGCTCGTTTGTCGGAAAAATCGTTTTCACAGAAAAAATCATCGGTTGAATACGCATAAGTGTTTTCTTCGTCGGAGTAATCCACTTAGAAAAATGAAAGAAAAGTTAATTTGATAAAATGAAATTTTGGACAGTTTTTTTTGTTTTAGTAATTATTCTACCGCACCATAACTACCGCATGACATTATTCAGACAAAACTGTATTGATTGCATCCTTACAAGTCTCTTAAATCTTAATTTGGAATCGTTACTTTCAGTAACGATTCCAGTACAATCGTTCCAGTCCAGTACAGTACAATCAATTGAATCTTGAGTGTAACCAGACGAGTTAACAGTCAGTTTACTGTCAGGTGAACTAGGTTAGTGATAAAAAAGTGGAATTCTTTGACAAAAAAGAATAAATTTGACTGACCTTATGATTAGTAATAATCAAAAGTCAGTTCAAAAGTTATTCTTCGCAAATAAGTTGAGTAACAAATTAATACTTTAGTCTGATGCTTACTTTCAAGTAAAAATATTATAGTGAAAAAGATCATAGTGACTGGTATCTAAATTAGTGACTTCGTACTGGTTTTAACTGCTTTTTCGACTCACAGAACTTATGTAACTTGGTTTCACCAAGCCTGAGTAGCTGTAGAACAATTTAGGGACCACAGGTTCAAGTCTCTTGTAGAATAACAATTTAGGGATTTCTGATTCAAGAGCAAGTATACCGATGAGGATCGATTTGATAAGGACTAATTCGTCTGGGCCAGAAACACTCTATTTATCTAAATTTTTCAGCATGGTGAACGTAAAATTTGACAAAATAAGAGCTTTCTGGCAATATTGTCAAGGGCTAGTTCTTCTTTCTTAAATTTATGAATTTTCCGAAATTGTAAATAATCATCTAAATTACAAGTCTCTTTTTCGTTTAGTGAAGAAGACTCATTAAATGTTATATGTAACTTGTATTGATACGTTTACTTGTTATTCATAAAAACGGTGTTTTGCCACCTTAGTTTGAGTTTCAACTACTTATTATTTATTAGTATAGTGTAAAAATCTGTCTTGCTTTCAAATTCCAGAAGTCGATTGGTGATACCTCAGTTTCATTGAGATAAATTACTTATTTTCCAATCAAACAAAAATTGTTTATCATTGCATAACTTTTCAGCGGATTTATTGTGTTGTAAGGTCGCAGATGAGGACAAGTGAGATTTGGCTATTTTCTTTATTCAGTTTATTCACTTCAAATATAAATTCACAATAGTTGATCATAATTGTCATATGTTTTCATTCTTCCTAGTTCTATTACATATGATGTTCGAAGTAAAACATTTCCAAGTTGTATTCCAAAAATAATTTTGTGAATCAGCAGAGTCTATCTTTTATTTTTCTTCGTGCAAATTTCAACAAAGTCCATTTATCAGGATATGTTCTATGTTCCAATCTTGAAAATATTCTATGTCCAAACTTGACTTGATGAAAATATTGTAAGTTCAATATTCACATGGAGAGAAAATTTCTAAGTCCAATTTTCTAGTTTTGTAAAATTGTATAAGTTCAATTTTTACTTCTCGGAATATTTTCTGAGTTCAATTTTTACTTTTGCACTTTTTAACTTACCACTTGTTTCCTTTCCATGGTTCTGATAGTGAGTTCTGACTGACTGACCTAATGCTCGGAGGATCTCAATTTATAATAAATTTCTTGCTGTAGCTTACATTGGTATGAGAGAGATAAAATCTGTGTGAAGCACACATCATTTGACCTAGCTTTGCGAGATTGGTGTGATTGTTCACACGATTTATAAGAGTCACACATAGTAGAAAAAGAGTAAGTCTTATATTAGAAAGAGATGAAGTTATTCTTTTACCGCAATCCAAGTTTGTATGATTCATCAGTGTGACGTACAACGAATTCTTTCATTGGCGTTGACAATTTTCTAAAGAACAAAGAAAATGATTTGTATATAAATGAATACATAAATGATTAAATATTACTGCAGTTTTGGATGCAAATATGGTTATTATGATATAAGAATAATGACTAATATTTATATATTATATAACATATAAATTAAGAAGTAATTCAAAATGAAAAGTATGAGGAGAACATAAAAAGAAGTATGCGAAGAGCTATCCGAACATAGCCGAATGACTATCGGAACTCGTTAAATGTTTGGATGTTATAACATTTTGAATTTTTAGGGGTAAAATACGCAGAATGTAACAGTGTTACCAATTACACAATATGGGAAATATGCTTGTTACCGTTATTGTATTTCCAGAGGCCGTATCATAAAATTAATGTATTTCTTTGTGGTACATGCGAAATTTTAATATAATTATTTTGAAACGTAATGTTCGTTATATCGTTACAACCCCGCGCAAAAGATATACGGAGTCATATTTATCCAAAATATTCAATAATATTTTCTAACATCATGCATTTTTTAAGGGAAAATTTTATTGGTTATAATCAGATGTAGAATGTTAATTGTTGGTGATTCAACCATAGGAGCGTCTCCAAACTAAGATTAATATCTTATATTTATATTTATATGAACTAATAATTTATATTTATATAAACTAGTAATTTATATTTATATAAACTAAGATCTATACTTTGTTATTTTTGTTTTGTGTATAAAAAATAAAATATTTAAATTCGGTCGATAATTCACCTTTCTTTTTTTGTTAGTCATACGTTAGAACTTTTCCCTTCTCTCCATCCATAATGGCGCGATAATTTATCTTTTCTCCACTCCACGGTCAGGTGCGTTACTATAAATAAGAGCAGTGACCTTTGAGCCTTTTAGTGATATTTGGAATTTATTGTTAAAATTTCTTTGAATTTCGACTGGTGAATCAGGTAAACTTTGAGTTGTGTCTGATGGGCTGAGTGACATCGCTAAAATTTGGTATCTTGATTCGATCGAACGAATCGGTGCAACCATCCTAGTAAGATCAATCTTATCTATTCAATTGATACTCTACGTTTTTCTTTTAAATTATTGTTCAGCTACATTTTCAAAATTCAATATCTATTTTATGCCATGATTTTGGGTATCTTTAGATTTTGATATTTGAGAAATAAAGAGTTGTATCTCCATCGAAAATTAAGGAGCTGTATCTCCATCAAAAAATAACGAATTTTATATCAAAAACAAAAAATCTTTGAATTGTTCGTATAGCGCATTGCCATTTCAAATCCGCTTGATTTCCAAGCCCTTGATCAAGATAAATTATTTTCCATTCATTTATTTCGAGAATTAGTGTCAGTGTGGAATAGATTGTCCGCATAGTGCTGTTTTTCAATTGAAAATAGATTTTTTTCCAAAGAATTATTGTTCAGGTTATTTGTTATTATTATTGATTCGTTTAATTTTTGAAGATTCGATTTCTTTTCCAATTAATTTAAATTCATATTGAAAATTCTATTTCGTGATTAATTCCGGAAATAGTGAAGGGTTAATCACGTTATTTTGACTTTGGTCCAATCTTATTAAAGTAATTCTAATTTCAAGAAATTCACAAGCAGCGTCTGCATTACATATTTGGTTTTATTCTCGGGCTCATTCAAACTAACAGGTTTAAAGAGTTATATCATTTTGTTTTCAGTCCCGTAAACAAAACATTGTTCGTAAGACCCATCGAGTTACCTAAATTCTTTTGCTGCAAATTGTTTTCTTCAACTACAAGGTCACTGTCTCTCTCATCATAATCATCTGAATAACTATTGGCAATGATTCGTCGTATTTTTCTCCATACACTCTTTTGAGAAAGTTTTTATCAATTTCTGCAGATATTAATTGCAATGAGTTATTGGTAAAAATTAGCATCTCTAAAATAAAGCATCCCATGAAGCCAGCGCTGCCTTATGTTCAAAAACTGTGGTCGCACTTCTTGTAACTGAAACGTCTGAGATGGTATCTGTCTGAGCGATGCCAATAACGCTTCATTTTACTCATTACTTCTTTTCTCCATCGACTTCTTGATTGCTTCTGATGATAATTAAATGAAAAATTATGAGTAAAAATATATGACGAACAAATACGAAGAGATATGACTGGATGCCTATGGACACATTAATTTGTGTTGGCAACTTTTTTATTGCCATAATTATATTAAAATATATTTTTTCGTATCAGCAGGTGCGAAGTACAGTTTCGCTCTGTTCAGCGTTTCGCAAAAAGCCTCTTTGCGCCCACGGGGTACGAAAAATTTAATGTCAAACATGGGAGGTGAGCACGAAATTTTGACGGAAAAAAATTTCGCGCCGACCTCCCTTGTTTCGTACCAGCGGGTGTATAGTGTAACTTCGCGCCCTAGGGAGTTTCTTGCTGACCTCTCTTGTTGACAAAGAAATGTTCTTTGCGACGACGGGGTACGAGTCAACGACCCATCAAGCATAAGTATTCGACGCGAAATTTTGTCTTCGACCTCTTGCAGTCCCAGACTACCTGATGAGAACTATTGCCAGATACTTCTCGAGACGTGTCTTGACTTATGACTCAGAGTCGGGAAGAAAATAGTACAATGTCATTGGTGGTGTTCCACAGGGATCAGTTCTCGGACCATTGCTGTGGAACGTCATGTACGACGCAGTGCTGAGGCTCCAAATGCCTGAGGGCGCTACGTCTGTGGGGGTCGTAGACAACGTTGCAGTGGTCGTCGTAGAAAAGTTACTGGAAGTGGTCGCGTGCATTGCGAATGAAGCTATTGCTAGCTTCCGTCAGTGGCTTTCGTTGTCCGTGTGACTGACAGAAAAAGGCGGTAAACCATCATTCTCGCTGATATGATGTCGCAAGACTGCAACATCATATCTCAGAGCTCACTGAGATACTTAGGTGTCAAAATTGATGCTAAGCTGAGATTCGACGAACATCTCCGAATCGTCAGTCAAAGAGTATCGCGTGTCACCAATGCATTGTCTAGCATCATGCCGAACACTGGGGGACCCAGGCAGAGTCGTAAGCGTCTGCTTTCTACGGTCATCAGCTCCATATTGCTGTACGCAACCTGAACCACTGTCAGGCAGCCCATGATCTTTTTTGAGATTCGTCGCAAGAGCAAGACATAGATATCGCCATACTTTGCGAGCAATACCGTGACATCCAGAACGCAAGATCTTCGATGGCGGATAGCACTGGCCGAGCAGCTATCTGGTTACGCAAGGATCACTTCATCCAGGAGGTACAACCAACTAAGCGACGTGTAGATCAAGGTGCCAGAAACCATGTCTGCAGCTTGTACGTCTCACCAAATGTTACCATCGAAGAATTCCAACAGACCTTCTATGAAATCACGCAAGAACTCCGCGGCAAACGCCCTGCTGTAATTGCAGATGACTTTAACGCGTGGGCCACAGAATGGGGTAGCAGGTTGACTAACAGACGACGTGAACGTCTCCTCGACACGTTCTCCTCGTCAGACGTCGTCATACTTAATAGCGGTGACACCCTCACCTTTACAAGGAACGGAAACAGTGCTGTCAATACGTGAAATTCGCAAGTGATAATCTGGTGACACGCGTTGTATCTTGGGAAGTCGAAAAACATTATACACGAAGTGATCACAAGGCGATTATATTCGAAGTGTCAATTCACCGAGAACAAACAACTTTAGCGACTGGGAGAAGACATTCGTGGAGCCCTCATTTGACCGTGCATCGTTCCTGGTAATGATGGAAGAGAACATCGAGCTAGAGGGTTCATTAGACTCTAAGGTCGCTCAGGTGATGAGACTCGTGAGCAGCGCATTTGACGCACCGATGACCAGGCGGTCGAACGATAATCGCCGTAAGCCCACCTACTAGTGGAACGACGGAATCGCAGAGCTCCGAAAGAAATGTCTCCGCGCCAGGCGCAGAGCACAACGCGCTCGGGGTAGCGCAATCTTTGTGGAGCTGAGAGAGCACTACGCCGAAGCCAGAAGAACATTCGGGGAAGCCATTAAGGCCAGCAAGCGACGCTGCTGGAAGGAATTATGTGGAGAGGTGGACCATGACCCATTGGGACGACCCTATAGAATTGTCATGGCTAAGCTGAAAAGCTAGGGCTCGGCAATCCCATCCTGCCCTGATTTTCTGGACAGGATGGTTAGAACCCTGTTTCCAGATCAGCAGGGAACATTACTTCCACTAAGCCAAACACAAGACCTCGGAGACGTGCCGTCGATCACGAACGAGGAGTTGCTGAAAGCCTTCAAGAAGATTGAGGACACCAAGCCTCCAGGTCCTAATGGGATACCAAACGTGGCCCTCAAGACTGCAATGAAAGCGCGACCAGTCATCTTCAAAGACGTTTACGATACCTGTCTGAGAGGAGGAAAGTTTCCCGACCGCTGGAAGTAGCAACACCTAGTTCTGCTGCCAAAAGGAGACAAACCACCGAACCAGCCCTCATCCTCCCGACCAATCTGCTCACTGGACACAGCCGGCAAGGTACTCGAGAGGATCATTTGCAATCGTTTGGAGGTATTCAGCGAGCGCAACCAAGGCCTATCAGAAAAACAGTTTTTGTAAATCCCGATCCACGATAGACGCTGTGGATATGGTCATCAGTATCGCAAGAGAGGCAATAACAGGTTGAAGCTGGACGAGAGGTGCCAAGAAGTATTGCGCTTTCGTAACCCTAAATTTTATTCAGGGTTACGAGGGATTCAGGATTTACGAGGGATCTATTTAACTTTGCTAGATGAAGTTGCATCCTAGAGGCCCTGCGGAAGATTGGAGTACCAGACTACCTTATTGCCAGCTACTTATCGAGACGTGTTCTGACGTATGACTTAGAGTCGGGAATGAGGTCGTACGATGTCACAGGGGATGTTCCACAGGGATCATTTCTCGGTGCACTGTTGTGGAATGTCATGTACGACGCAGTGCTGAGACTTCAAATGCCTGATGGC
This sequence comes from Trissolcus japonicus, assembly GCA_030522925.1. NCBI lineage: Eukaryota > Metazoa > Arthropoda > Insecta > Hymenoptera > Scelionidae > Trissolcus > Trissolcus japonicus. The sequence goes on along the minus strand of JAPYZS010001004.1, from coordinate 12,022 downwards.
GCTACGGCTGTGGGGTTCGCAGACGACGTTGCAGTGGTCGTCGTCGGAAGTACCTCGACCAGGTCACATGTATCGCGAATGAAGCTATTGCTAGCTTCCGGCAGTGGCTTTCGACAGTTGGTCTACACCTAGCAGACCACAAAACTGAAGCTGTCCTTGTGACCGGAAGAAAAATGCGAGAAACCATCACTTTTAGTGCCGGAAACTGCGACATAACATCGCAACGCTCACTAAGATATCTAGGAGTACAGATTGATGCCAAGCTACGATTCGATGAACACCTTCGAATGCACTGTCGAGCATCATGCCCAACACGTAAGGACCCCGGCAGAGCCGCAGACGTCTTCTCTCTACGGTTACCAGCTCTGTCTTGCTGTACGCAGCATCTGTATGGTTATCGGCTATGAACACCATCCCATATACCCTCAAGATGACGAGGGTCTATAGGAGAGCTGCATTGCGGGTCATTTGTGCCTATCGCCCAGTGTCTGGCGAGGCTGCGTTTGTGTTGGCCGACATGACGCCAATAGACCTACTGGCAAACAAACGACACCGGATTTACCGTCGCGCACGAAACTTTTCTGGTGAAGAGAGAACGCCTATGGTGCAAGACGAGAAGAGAAAAAAAGCGGATACATGACAACGCAGATGGGATTTATCCACGGATGGAAGGTGGACTCACCGCCTCATCCCCAACATCGCCACATGGAGTATGAGGAAGAGATTTTAACCTCTCGCAACTCCTGACAGGTCACGGCTGCTTCAAGTCGTACTTGAATAGATTTGGACTGAAAACGTCGCTATTTTGCCCAACCTGTGTTTAAATCGAAAAGACACCAGAGCATGTCTTTTCCGAGTGCTCCCGTTTCGTCACGGAGAGAAAAGCGCTAGTTCAGCAGCTTTAAACGAGACCCACACCCGAAAACCTCGTCAGCTTGATGCTACTCCAAGAGGACAACCGATATCAGAGGTTATGAAGATTCTGAGATTGGACGAGAGACTGAGGAGACAACCACCTCAGCGACACTAGAGTGAGCAGATAGCCAGTCCACCTCAGGCGAAGTAATGCCTGGCGGCAGATCCGCACGGGGAAGAATAGGAGACCCAAGGGTTAGGTTTTCAGTGGGTAGGGGTTTTAGGACCGAGTCCCACACGCCCGCGGAGGTAGTCATTAGAGACATGCCACCGACCGATGCGCCAAGTGCATTTTCCTACCGTTGTAACAAAAATATATATATATATATATATATATATATATATATATATATATATATATAAATCGAAATGGATGTGGCACTGCTTCCACAAAGAACACCGCCAAAAAGAACATGCTCGAGTAAGCTGAGGGAATCCAAATTCATTGCTGAAGCTAGAACCCGTCTGGATGAGGTGAGGCGAAGCCAGGCCGAGAAAAGTAGGGACAAAAGGAAACAGGACGTGGCGTGTTTAATCTTACCCTGAAAACGGACTTCAAGAAGCAGCGGTCAGAGAAATTGAATATTGGCTAGTCGAGACCGACAAGGCCAGAGCGCGAATCCGTCCTGTTTAAAGGACCGACGTTTGCCACGCTGGTCTCAAACAAACCTCGGATATTCCTAGCCGTTAGAGAGACCTTGACACAAACATTAAGCAAGAAGAGCTGGACGCCTCAAAGAATGCTTTGGATGATGCTATCTTGGAAAAACTGGATGGACCAAAGGTACCCTGCTTCATCGACACCCTAGTGAAGCAGGGTACGATCAAAGTCATCTGCTAGGATGTGGAACGATAACTGAGAGAAGAAGCACCGAAGTAGTGAGCTTAAAGTGTGTCATGTAAGTCCAGACGAGCTCATCAAGCGGGAAAAAATGACCATAGAGGCAAAAATATGAATTTGCCTCATCTATCTTTGAAGGATGAAAACATGACAATGAGAACGACTTACAGACTTAACTGTCTGGGTCAGTGAAAGATGGAGCAACGAGCTTGAACAACTTTCCAGAAGGTAGCTGGCAGCACTAAAAGATGAGCTGCACGAAAAATGCTCTGCCGGTCTCCCTGGAGGAGCAACTTTTAAAAGTTCAAATTCCTTCCCGTAGGCTTTCCCTAACGACAGCCAAGTGGCACTAAAAGCTTTATCTTGCAAAACTGTCTCGTCAAGAGTTTTCAGAGAAATTGAAAAGCCCTAAATAACTAAGCAGAATGGATGAAAAAGTAATGAGAGAGCGGAAAAGTTATTAGAAAAACTATTGACAGGCATAAAGAATCGAGCTGGGATTTGGCATGAAGGTTTTGGGCACCGGAAACTTTATGCCCACCTATTTTCAGCAATGACAAAGCAGTAGAATGACAGTTTGATCCTCAACCTGGCACCTTCGCCAGCAGATTAATTTGAATAATTTATATTGACGAGCATTAAGGGGACATTCACTTTTTCTCAGTCAAAAAAACAGGATTTTTATTTTTTTTACGAATGTATAGCATTGATTTCGTGCCAAGTACATTCTGAATTTTTTATGTCGAAAAAATATCGGTTGCACTCGAGTTGCAGTATCGAAAGTGTTAGGGTGCACTTTTGATGGGGCGGAAGCCTACAGCTCTTCTGAGTGATCAGAAATCAATTTTCGTTGTGAGTTATCAAACTAGATGATATTATATGGAGTTCTTACCACTTTCACGTGAAAAAATTAAAAATAAACAAAATGGCGGCCGCATTAAAAAAAGTTTCAAGAAGTGCAAAAAATGCACACAAAATCTTCATTTTAAAAGTGAAAATTTTATCAACTTTAACGCAATAATCAAAGATTGAGTTCGAATGTCTATCATTGTAACATTTTTCAGAATTCTTTGAAGTATATCTTATTTCAGTCACGATACATACTTATGTCACCTGTATTTCACTAGTATTTCACCCTGTATTTTAATATTGGTAATGATTACACTGAAGAAAAAGGTAGCATGAATCAAGTATATTTACTTGAATTAAGTAATCAATAATAGTTAAAAAAAGATCTTATATACTTGTAAATTCATTCAAAAAACTCTTTTTGAACTTTATTTAACATTTCTGTTTAATTTTTTAGTCCATACTCGTGGGCATGAACAGAATTCGCTTCGCTCGTGCTGTCCTGCTCACTTGGTTGGAGAAGCCTCTACCACCTTGTCATTAGTCAATCAATAACTATTTTCTAATGCTTTTATGAAATTTTCTACATTTAGAGGTTATCCCGTCATACAAATGTTAGATTAATGTTAATTAATGTGTTGTGAAATGTTCTCATACGATATAAATGAAGAGTTAAGTGAAACAAAATTACGTTATAAGAAACGAAATATACTTGATTCAAGTACACGTTATGCAAGTATATTATGAATAAAATGGATCTCCCTCCAGAGGGGGTCACCCCGAGGGCCCTTAGATCTTTCCGGAAGCCCCCGGGACTTTTCGTAGGCACTCGGGTCCTCCCAAAATCCATCGAGTCCTTCCAGTGATACTCGGGTCGGGGAGGAGGGGGATTGAAGATCTTGAAAACCTGAGCGGATATATCATATAAAATATAATATATCCATCTGAAAAAAGCCGTAATCGTTTGAAGTTAGTTGTTTCTGCCCAGTTGATTTCTTTTGATTTGATTTTTGATTGGTTGACGGGTAATTTTTGGAATAAATATAACAGTTCGCCATGTAATCTTTTGAAAATCCAAATAAATATTAGGCACACGCTTGAAGTCTGGTAAAATATATGAATGTGCGCTGTATACCAGTGCACAGGTGAGAAAAACAAACTTTCATATTAGAGTCCCAAATGCACATCTATAAAGGCCTTTTTACATAACAGAACAAGTTTCGGCAAATATTTAAACAGAAATTTGAAAATAGAATGTTTTGGCATTGCCAAATATTTTTTCGAATGATAAAATTCTGTAAAATTTTTACTGAATAGTCTGATGATTTCCACGAAATCATTAATTCAACACTGCTTGATGAAACACTTTAGTAAAAATTCACTATTTTTCAAGAATTATTATATCAGGGTTTTTCTATATTATGTAAACATGATGTGATATATCATATAAGTTGATTATCAAACGAATTCATATAAATAACATATAATTCTTTAACTTCTCGCATTTTCGATAATACGTTACTATTGAAAATTTCTTTGCAGAAAATTTAAATTATCAGGGTTTCACTGACGACGAATGTATGAGAAATTCTGAAATATCTGATTCGAAATAGTATCGCAAGTTCCAATATTACTCAAATTTCTCAACTGGTGAATTAGAAACATTGATGCAAAAATACTTTGATCTGAACAATTTTAGCATTGAATTATACTCTAAGGTATTAAATTAAGTCCGAAATGTTTTCGGGTTTGAATGCATAATTTAGTTTCACAGTTAGTAAGAGAAAGTCATCCAACGACAAGTTATATTGTGGTCTAACAATTTGTTAATTTAGACTATGTTTGTCTAAAGATCTATTATTTGTTATGAATTTTTAACTTGCACTAATCTTAAATTCATACTCTTAGAATCTCTCATTTCCGCAGTGTCGAAAACGTCTGATTCGGGGCCACATGGGTGCTCATTTCAGCACGAATTAATCCTGAACTTTCCGAGAAAATGATATAATAAATAAAAATATCATATAATAAGAAATCTTAATTTGACACAGTCTTTTTTGAATTTTATTGAATCAATATGATTAATTAAATAATATAAAAGATCCTATAACTGAGTATCACTATAAAATCTCTGTTTCCAAAAGAGATTCAAGGTGTAGGAATTCATTGAATTTATACATCATTGTAGGGAAGTCGTTGAATTCATACCCATAGGAACCTTATTTCGAATTTCAGGCAGGTACTTATTTTTCCTGATTTCAATTTGTATTCGTGTAGACACTGTATAATAAATTCAAAGAGAAATCGTTACAAACAATCAAATTGTAATGGTTTTGAAAATCTAAAAAATATTATTTTTTGATCAGGCTATCCCATTCAAGCCCGAATGATGGAATTATTGGGGCCAAATTGGAAAGTCATCATGGGAATGTAGTACACAATATATAAAATCCTAAATTTTACCTTACTTTACCCTATTTTAGCTGTATATGGGTCGAAAAAAGTTCTAATTTGCCTTAATTAAGACCCAAACTTAATTTTTACTAAGGACATAATAAAATATAATGGGGGAATATATTAAGGAGGTGGTCCACTGTAGATTTTTGTAAAAATCAATTTTTTGTTGTTTGGCTTAAAATGTCTCTTAAAATGTCTATTTTTAGAATAACATCGTTTCACGGTTGGAGAGCACCTAAACGCGATGAGAGCGCGCTCGATGGTTAACGTTTATACTACAATTTCTTATCGCTGGGACGGTCCTAAGGGATGTGAAAGTGCCGGGAATACTTAGCCGAAAGTCCAAATGTATGCGCAGGCATTGCTAGTGCACTTTAATCGCGTTTTTCTTAAAATGACATTTTCAAAATTGGCTGGACGAATTTCTCTAACGCGTGACCTCCGATTTTTATGCAAATTTTCCGTTCGTGTTCAGAAATCGATTCCGCATGCAAATATGTAGGGGTTTTGGGAAATTTTGAAAATTCGATTTTCGGTGCACAATCGTAGGCCAATTTTTGTAGAAAAAAACGATTAAAATTTTTTAACGACCACCATTTCTTCGAAAATAGATATTTTTTAAATCGCGTAGCTATTCCCGAACGGAATGGTCTACAGAACAAGCCCCATTAAATTTCTTGTTCTACGTGTCCGCGGACGAGCGCTAAACGTCCCGCTGATCATCGATGTACACGGAGAAACCCTCTACACGGCCTAGTGCAGCAACGTCGGGAGTGATGCGATCCGGTGGAAAAAATTTTTTGATAATGTTCAAGGCTTACTCAATAATGTTGAAAAAAACATTTTTTGCGTGTACAGATTTTAAAAAAAATTCCCAAAAATGACCAATTTTTTTGGGTTCGAACGTGGACCCTTAAGCTAAATCAAGCAAATGTTATGGTGATGTTTGATCTCGTCGGAATGTGCATATTGCATTCTATTTGTAATGTAATTTGAAACTTACTTTGCCACATCTGTAAGTTGCGCCAACCATCACCAGTGTTAGTGAGTCCGTTACAAGAAGCTTCACCGCTCTGTGCTAGTTTCCAGGTACCGTTCGACAACTTTTCGTACAGGATACACCGGTATCGGTTTTCATCAACAGGTATTCCCGTTTGATTCAACTGTACTACCAAATATTGTGCGCTGCCCTCTTTCCAAGTAGCCAGACATTCATACTCCACATCTGCGTTTATCAAACACAATTCAGGTAAGTACATAGAACAAAGTTATAAATATAAGTTGTTACTGACAAAAGAATATGTCTCAACCACTATATCTGGTAAAGCATTAGACTGAATAACAGTTTTGATAATAGAATAACAATTATAATGTCTTTTAAAATAATACATGGTGCACAGCGCCTCTGGTGGCGCTATGTACCCTTTGTTTTCCTTTCACATTGAGATGCAATTAGTTGATAATTTCCTTCATTAAATTAAGAAAAATTAGATAAATCTTGTTTGATTTTGGATAAAACAGCTTCCCTAGGGCGCGAAAAAGTTTCTTCGGGCGGCCGAAGGGAACCGAGGGGTACCTTCGGCGCCCTTCGGCCGCCCTCTGCTATAGTCCCAGCTTGCCTCGCGAAACTGTGCTTCGCTCCCTAGTTGCTTAATATACTATTTGCCTTCGGACATGAATTCTTCTAAGTACGTGGCGAGTTGCTGGCCATTAGGACCACCCCTGTCAAATCGGTTTTCCAACAATCGATAATAAAAAGTTGACATTTCTTTTGAAAATAATGAGATATTGTGAATCAACATCAACAATAGAACAACGAAAGTAGTAAGTTCTTATCTATCAGTTGTAACGGGCTCAGATCTACGCTAATTTCTTTTATTTCCAAAAAAAGTGTTTGTTGGGCGCCAGGTCGTTTAAACGACCGTCTCCGTCTAACCACGGCGGTTGAGCATGAAAAACTTATCGCGTTCGTCGTAGGCTATTATGAAGGATTAAACTAACGGACAACAAAAATAAATAATAACGCAATGCATACAATCGACTAGTGACTTTATTTAAAGTTAGTTAAATGAAAGAGAAAAAGACTGGACATGAATATTGAAAACCTTGGAGAGTCGACTGTAATAATTTCAGCTATTGATTGTACAAAAAAAAAATAAAAGTTAGTGAAGGTGAAAGGCTCTAAATCTCTGATATGGGCTCTAAACAACCGAATAAGTGGCACCTAAAAGTGGCACTATTTACGCAAAATTTGATACAATTCGAAAACTTTCCGTTGCGCAACACTCGAAGACAAGATCTGAATTATTATTAAAACAAAAGGCAAACCTGACAACGACACAGTTGATTCGGCGCGGCCTGGACGACACAATTTGCACCTCGCGTACAATAAATAAAATTACAAAAAAACACTATAAATACGCAAAAAAAGGCCAGAAAAAGAGGCGGAGGGCGGCTTTGAGGCGGCTTTTATAAGCCAGCCCCCACCCTGGACGCAACGCAAGTCCCGGCCTGGACTCGCGCCCAGGCTACTGCAGGAAGATGATCCTGGGGCGGTTGCCCCTTGTCGACCCTGGTCAATAACAGCGAGCGCGAACCCTGCTCCACTGTCGATCCGGCCACGGGGATGTTCTCCGGTCATCCTGGGTTGCTGAGTACGCCCCAGGGATTTCCCAATTCAGAAAAAAAAGAACGAATTTATCCTCCCGTAGCTAGAAAAAACGGAGGGCATTAGTAATTGGTCCAGCCATTTCGCAACCTAAATTTTAAAGTTATTCTAAAATTACAGCCCATTTTACTCTCCACGCTTTTCTCATATTATGCCCACTCATAAAAAACTCTTTCTGAGCTAAATATGATGAGCCGATTGGTCTCTTTCTGAGACTCCCGAACTATTTTCAAAACGTCATGTTACACAGTAAATGATTTTAATGGTCAGAAAAAGTAATAGAAAGAAATAAAACAGTTAAATAATTTTTTACATGGATATGCCTATTGACAATGGTCAAAAGAGAATTTTGTACGAAACGCTTCTTTGTGCGAAACGTTATTTTGTGCGTAATAAAAAGCGTCACCATTAGAGAGTCCATTGACTGGGGGTGGAAAAAAATTCGTCTAAAAGCTTATGTGTGCCAAACGTTTTGTTTGTGTGAAACGTTTTTTGTGTTTAACGAAAAAAATTGCCATCGTGTGCTGGAAGAGAAGAGAAGAGTAATAGGAAAATTATCACTGTTAAGGATTGATAAAAATAAATTTTGCATTGTTATTTTTGTAAGATCAGTTTTCATGCAATAAAAAAATTAATTCTTCTTCTTCATAGATTTGGTTAAATTATTGTTTATCGGTAGCAATCTCAACAATTTGGAACGGGGTGCATATAGAATCAATACGGCCCTTTGGAAAAAATTATTTTCATTCAATTTATATTCAATTTAAATCTTACTACTACCAAATCGTCGCATTAAAACAAGAGATTTAAATACGCCACAAGTTGGACGTGTTTTAGCACACTCGGAATCGTTTACACCTCGGCGACTCTTATCACTGTCTCAGGCGCTACCTTAAAACTAACTTGTTTTAAAACGCTTTCTCTTTGCTTACCTGTTTTTGCTGGAAGAACTTATTGCTCAGTACAATCTGTCAGTTTCAACGTACCAGATACTGTAGCTATGTTTGAGAACCATAAGGGTTCGTCTTACATAGACGATACCCTGCAGATGTCTCCGTGGCCAAGAGAATGGTCTGTCAAGTACTACTAGACCACGAGCGACCACAAAATTATAATTATTTAAATAAGACCTGAACAGCCTCAAGAAGAGCCTACGATCACAAACATCGAATGATATCATCTTTGTCGTATCGACTTGCAGAGTCGAGACGACGAAGTTTGTAGATGACCTGTCGAAAGTCCCACCTCTTTAAAACTAAGTCCACGAAGTCGAACGTAACGTAGATTCCAATGTAAGCAAAATACAAACTACGGCTCATGACGTTAGATCTCGGCCAAGATTGAGAGCTACGACTGTATCGTGGTAAACTCTGAAACTCATACATCAAAATAGACTGTTCTACCGGTTGCGGTAACTATATCAGGGTGTGAGGAGTAGGAGTCTAGACGAAGATTTGATTGAACAAGCGAGGCAAGCGTACAAACGCATAAATCGCAAATTAAAATAATCATCAACACCATTCTATGAAAGAGCTCGCGTCGCCTTATTGACCAGTTCAATGAAAAGGCACTTTTAAAACTCCCAAGGTTGCCTGATGTAATGATAATCGCTGCCAAATTGATCGACGGTCTGGCAGCATTTGGCCGCTTGTGACCACTTTCACCAAGACGCCTTGTGTCAAAGAACTGCTACCTTTAGATTGGAATGTTTGCACGTGCTGCGCTCGAGACAATCAGAGTAAATCCAGATAAGGGAGAAGCCTAGTGAGCGTAATCTGGAGCGTTGTACACGATATGAACATCCATTCTCTTTTGAACTCTCGAAACATGACGATGCTTTGACTCTAACTCTAGCAGAATAAGTCTTACTGCTGTGGTAGAAGAGCTCATTGAATGTCCATTAACTACGTTATGTGTATCACAGTTGCGTAGTGCGTCGACACCCAATTAGGGTGAGAGATTCAAACAAACCATGCCTATCAGTTATGATGAAGTTCTGGTTCTTACTTTTATTTGATAGATTCTCTCAGAGCAGCAATTAGGCAAGTATTGTTTTGCTGCGTCTTCTGTAACTTAGATTGTAGAGTAACAAGAAAATGTAATGAACGCGATTTTCCTCTTTCTAGCCTAAATGCGTCAGAACGGCTTATAAGAGCTGTTCTAGTGGACATCGGTTCGTGCGCTGGTGATGGGGTTATTGCCCTCAATTTCTCGAAATTCTTTTTGTATCTCATATGGTCCAGGCTTGGATGCAGCTATGGGTTATCGGTCCTCGGTTGTAAGATAAAAAACCTAAATTGGGAAGATACGAGGGTCGCACGTTTTTCCATTAAACGATTATAGCAAACATGTGCACTTGGATGGCTATGCATCCCTGGGACAGTGAAGCTTCTTCATTCCGTTTTCTGACGGTAAGTGCTCCGCTGGATACTGAATCAAAATACGCTGGATTTGAAATCAAAACTCAAAATTGTCCTTTTTTATTCAAAACTTTACAACATTTTGGAATGAAAACTCAAAATCGTCCTTTTTTATTCAACATTTGAAATCATAACTCAAAATTTTCCTTGTAGTCAAACTTTACAACCTTTGAAAGTAAAACTCGAAATTATCCTTTTTTTTATTCGAAACTTTACAACATTCGAAATCAAAACTCGAAAATTGCCTTTTATTTAAACTTGACAATATGTGAAATCAAAACTCAAAATTTCATTATGCTCAAAATTGACCTTGTTAAATTCAGGACCGGCGAGGTAAGAAATATTTTCGATTTTAGCCGCGCATCTTTAATCTGATCTCAAAAGGTATTACGAATCTTACCTTTTTTCTTTGATAAAACAAAATAAAAATGTGGAATCGAGATGGGCGCTGCAGGCCTATGACACTAGATAACTAAAAACTACAGAAAAGAAAATTTTTTAGAGACCACACGGAGACTCAATCCGATGCAAAACACCTGGGGAATCCCAGTCCCGAGAACCGACCAGGAGTGCATCCAATCATGCACTCAGGTCCATCCTCAAGACTCGCAATTCCTGACGACAGTGTTCTGGCCTTGGTCAGGCTCAGTTTCTCCCGTCTGGGAAGAACAAGCCCGAAAGACAACCCGAATGCCCGAACCGTTTTCAGGGATCTCAGCCTTGGTCAGGCTTCAAAGTCCTGGATGCACCCGGTGAAGCGGTCTCGGAGACTTACTCACCCTCGTGTTAATTTCGCGACGCGAGTTCTATACTCTAGAAGGTTCGATTTCAAATGGTTGATTGCCCTTTGGGCTCGTCGCATTTTATATCCGCGGTTCTTTTTCCGTTGCCTCTCCCCGGTACTGATTATTTCGGAAATTATTATTTTTTGTGAAAAATAAAAGTTGTTAATTTGTTGAAATTATAGCTTAATTTTGTAGCCCTTGCCTCACCGATCCTAGACCTGAACTTCTTTTGTTTTTATGTTTTTTAGATTTGCAGTTATTATTAATAGAAGTTTTGATAAATGTTCTAAAACATTCTATCAAAATTTAAAATATGATTGACAATGCTAATTTATATGTTTTTCAGGAATCTTTTTATGTTAACATAATTGTTGACATTTTGTTTAATTATTATTGCGATCTAATATGGCTGTTTGTGGCTCTCCGTTTGTTTATTGCCAAATTTTGTTTTTACGCCACGTGGCTAATTTTGATCAAGAAATTTTGGTTTTGATGACGTCATTTTTATAAATTGTCAATTTGCAACTAAACTATTGTTGCACATTGAATTCTGATTATTTATTATCTCTGACATTATTTTTCCCTTCCATATTTTGTGATAATTTCATTGAATTTTAATTTTGCAAATTTAAAATAAAAAATAAATTCCTAGAATTTTAAAATTGTTATGCTAATATTATTTAATTTGAATTTTGATATGTTGTAGTCATTCACGGAAAATACCCTTTATCAATACAAAATGAAAAGAAAATATGAACACTCAAAAATATAAAATACTTAAAGCCGAAGTACAAAGTAGACAGATTTAGAAACTGATACACATCGAAAAAGTACAACATATAAAATGAGTAGTAAAAGTAGAATACTATAGCAAATCATCGTTCTAGCATTTGGAAAATTGAGATCGAAATGAGTAATCAGACGTAGTAAAATTAATCAACTTGCGAGGAAACATCATTCGCCAGTCTCAGAGGGCGAAGGGCGTTGCCCGAGCGCACCGGATGTACGCCTGTGTCAACGCACCAATATTGAGCAATATGTTAAATTCCTAATAAGTCACCGGCCCATCAATGGCCCGGTCATTCAC
>JAPYZS010001003.1:0-38675 GCA_030522925.1 Trissolcus japonicus | reverse complement strand
CTTTTATTTATTTATTTCTGTAGATTTCGTTTTTCGTAACCGGCATTTAAAGGTAGAATAACATTGAGTTTGTAAGATCTTTCGTTTTCGTGCTCTTTTCGTAGCGGCGCATTTGCGCGAGCACGTGCTCAATCATTACCATCTTTTTCTAGTTTGGATGTTTTTCGGTTTTTGCGATCTTGCGATTTGTATTGGAATTGAACGAACTAATTTTGTGACATTGTACTTATTTATTTTGTGTATTTTGTAACTTCCGTTTGGATAATTTTTGTACAATATTACACCTGCAAATTTAACTACCGGTATTTTGTTTCTCTGACTGATTTAGGATTGACATATTCTTTTGTTTTATGTTTTTTATTTTTGACGAATAATAAATTTGTAAAACCGGTTATAAGAAGCTTAGTTAGTTTATAAGCTTAGTTGTGATTTTGGTTGCTTTGCATATTCATCCTTGCCTGATCTTCCGGCAACTAGATTCCGTATTTTGCAGGGCCTTGTAAAATTTCCGTTTCTATTTGTTTAAAAAGAGGCTAATTTGAGTTGTATTTGACATCTGGGACAGATTTTTAAATATTAGTGTATCGTTGAGATAGTTTTTTTTTATTTTCGAGACTACACGGGAACGGTGGCGATCCTAAACCAATAACTTTTAACGAGATCGAGAATCGTGTCTTTAAATTATTTATTAGCAAGTGAACTTTCAACAAACGGCGAAGAGTACGTTATCCGCGCGATAAATGTAACGTCACAATACCCAATAATACATAAAATATAATAAAGCATTTATCTATCTAAAGAAGTTGTATAAAGGATTAAGTTGGCTACGTATCGGACTATTGGACAAGTTCATGCGTAACCACTTCATTTTTGACGATTTGTTGCTTTATATTTGACAGGTGAAAATGTGCTGTTAAAAATCGACTATCAAAAACCTATCATCAACATTTTCATTGACTATATTATAAAAATACATGTAAAAGTTCTTAGAATATTTTTTAAGTGTATGATAGAAGCTTGTTCGAAACAAATGAAAATTCTTTCAAATACTTTTCACAATTTTTTCACATGAATTTTGAAGATATAGTGTCGATAATTCGCAAATATCGAAAATAGGTACCACTACCATATGTAGCACGCGCAGCGCGTGCTGTTTACTAGTTTCATGAATTATAATCATAATTATAAATAACTTGTTACTAATAATCGAATTCGCAACAAAATATTGTATTAATTTGAATTAAAATAAATTTAAATTTGTGATGTTTGCAGGGCGGTATAAGTCCTCATTTTGTTCGTTGTTCGTCGTTTGCACCAAAATACCTAATCTGTCACTCATTTGCTCCACTTTAAATAAATCATTTGAGCCAAATGAGGTATCAGTTGCACCAATGAAAAAATATGATTTGCGCCAATAGAAAAATATCATTTGCGCCAATAGCAAAAGGATCTTTATCGGAAAATGTATTTATTAACAAAATTTCATATGCAAAGTAATAAAAAATTACAAAAAAATATTACAAAAAAATAATAAAAACCAACATCTGGTAAAGAAAATAACAATCACTCACAGACAATACTTCGTTTCATTAAAAAAAAATTATTTGCCCACTGGTAAAAAAGTCATTCCACATTTTTTCGAATATTCAAAGATGTTCATGTCATTATTCTCAAAATCTGTTCTACATTTTTGTCGCACTCAACACTTAACCTTCAAATACATGTACATGAATATACAACACGCATACAAACATTTAAATCAAATTTTAGTAAACTGAATCAAATTCAGTTTGAAAAATGATTGAAATTTATTCATTACCTCTAATAATATTTCTTTAATGGCGCAAATGTTGTTTTTTTCTAATTGGCGCAAATGAAATATAGCCATTTTGTTCGATTCATGTGATCTATGCTTGATTAACCTGAAATCTTTGAATGACAGCTAAAATCATTTGGTAAACATTTCCACTAACGCTAATGTCTTTGCCTCGGTTTAAGTTAATTTTATTAATTATACTTCATATTCTGGTTTGAATATCACTATTCTGGTATAAATGTCACTTACCGGTTTCAATAATACTGTGCTTCTTTGCGTTTCTCGTTTTCCGTGTTTTCGCTTAGACGGGTTACTCGTTTCCCGTTTGGAAGTGATAATAGAAACTTTCTTGCATTTTAAAACCTAATCTGAAAATGAGTCTATGCTGCTTGCGCGCTGGTGTACAGTGCACATTCTTACCTAACACTTCTCTAGTAGAAATTAATCGGGCGTTTGTAAGACTTGTCATGCTCTCCCTTATAGAGACAATACAGGGCGAGCTCGCCTTATAACGCCCCTACAAGGGAAAGCATTGCAAGCCTTACAAACGCCCGATCAATTACTACTAGGGTGTAATAGATTTATAAATCTCTAAATAATTTTTATTAAACACTCGTATAAAAATTTTAATTCTGAATATTTTTCATTACGTATTGTTAAAAATGAAAAACAAATTCTATAAAAACCAACAAAGTTGGCATCTCAGCACTGCTTCATGATAAAGTTTGGTCAAAATACACGAATAGTTAAGAATTATCATATCACGGTTTCTTGCTGTTTGCATAGCAACACACCTGTCACTTACACGAATAATACAACATGATAGACATTTTATTAACTTTTTTTTTGATCCACACTTTATGTAATAATTTTTTTTATTCATTTACAAAAAAATATGTTATTAATTTGATTGTACGACTACAATGAAAAAATGAAGATCCTAAACCAGTTTTTATAATTTCACAAAATTATTCCATGAAATTTCTGTGAATAAAGTCATATGTTTTCGTCTCTAAGCAACTGATATAGACTGGTATAAATTCAAAGATTAGTTTAGATGATACACAACGTGCGCAACTGTTGATAGCGTGAATGTAGTAAAGAGAGCCGCAAGGGCAGAATCGAAGCCGCCAGTATGATTGTGTTTTTATGTTCAGTGGGTTGCGCGACGTCAAACACGAAGCGCACTAGTGGTTATTGGCTTCTCGATTCACTTTGTGGCCTAAAAATTGAAAACATTTTTTAGTAATTCTAATCGAATTTCTCAAAAATATCTTTTTTTTCTACGAATGAATATATAAATCGAAATTTTCTAAGTAGTAAGATTTAATTTTACCTGTTTCAGTTTACCTGAAAACTAATGCTTGGTAAAAAAAGTCAAATTCCAGAGCTAATATACATTTTAATTTGAAGCTAGTAATAGCGATGGGTAAGATGCACCAAAGTAGATAAGAGAGATGTTGTTTATAGGTTTTCTAGGTAGCAAATGTTTTTTTTTAATTTGCAAGTGATTTTGAATAAGTGTTCATTCAGTCAGTGACTAGTGATTGTGACGTTTTTAGAAAAGGTGACACATATTAAAATTAGAATGGGCTGTAACACCAGCAAAGAGAGTGTGCAACCTGCTACCGAACCAGAGGACAAAAACAGTGGTGAGTATTTTTGTAATGTTTGAGTTATTTTTGTGATTAATAGCATACGTCTGTGTTTACACATTTTTTATTTAAAATTTACGTAAAATATTAATTCTGCGCTCTTTTCAAAAAATAAATTGTAACACAGGGTAACAGAACATCTCTTAGTTTTCCGAAAACCGTTAAAGTGATATTTTTGATTTCTCATACAACTATTAAAAAACCAAATCAGTAAACGAAGCCATTACAATCGATGAAAAAATGATGTTTTATTATAATTTGTCATTGTGTTCGTAGTTGGTAATATATTATCTATGTATGGTGAATATATTGTCCATACAGGGCATTCTTTGTGAAATTGTGATGAAAAAAATGAAATTGGCTGAAGTGTTTCACTTTTGATACACGAAGAGAAATCATGTCACAAACTTTACTACATTTTCCTACTAAAAGAGTACGCGGACTGCTTGGAATATGGAATATTAAAGCACTTCATGAATTCTATGAATTTTATAATTTTATGAAAAATTTCATTTTCAAACGTTGCTATCTCATAGAATGCTATTTTATTTGTTTTCTATTTTGATAAGGGGGCGATTATTTTCCATAGTTTCCACGTATCATTTTAATTCAATATTAGTACTGAAAAACGTCCAATACAGAGGTTTCGAACTCGCGCGAGCCCGCTATGAATCCCCTGAGCCATCGGTCCTACCCAAGCAGATAATTACAACGTCGTTGTAACGACGTTGGTGAAGTCGTATTGACGCAGTTCTACAACTTCGCGTCAACATTTGGTAAATGTTGGCATGTGACGCAACGCCAAGGTTGTGTGCGAAAGTTGTTTCTACATTGTTTGCCAACGTTGTCCCTATGTCGATTGCCGACATTCCTATTACATAGGACACTTTTTATACATAGAATTGTTTTTTTAAATAACTGGGTGAGAACGCGCGCCACAAAGTCATTCGTCATTTTCCAGTTTTAAACTTTACATTCTCACCTTTTTAAACTGTACATTCTCAGCTGTCAAAAACTGTCAAAAAATATCAAACTGTCAGAAAATAAAAGTTGGACACACGAACTTGGCCAAAGGTCCAACCCGCGGCCAACTTCGGCCTTCCATCAACTTTTTAAAGAGGGACTAGAATGTCGAGCGCGCTTCGCGCACTCTCTCCCGTCAGATGTTCAAATTTGACAAGAAATATGAATACCTTGGCGCGCGTTGCGCGCGCGCCTGCCTTTTGATTCTCAAATTTCCTGACGAACCTAAATGTCAAGTGTCCGGCCCGTCAAAAAATAAACTATCAGGCATCGCCGTCGGACCGTCACATTATCGAACAAAAATAGAACTTACGATGAACACGGCTCATCATCACACTTCTAATCAAACGACTAATTACACACTTATTCCCGCCCCGAAATGTCAAATTTTCGCGACCCGTTGAACGTAAACAATCCGGCCTGTCAAAAAATAAAACGAGGAGACATGAGTTGGCCGCGGATCCAACTTCAGGGTGTCATCAACTTTTTAAAAGGGGGATGAAAAAAATATTTTTTATATCATTATATGAACAATTTTATATTACTTTTATAGAAATTCATTGTAGAAATTCGTTGTAGTGATATTTTATTATTTTGACAATTTCTTATACTTCTTAAGAGGGTTAAAATTTTCTGTCTTTGCGTCGGAATCAATCCCGCGCCCCCAAAGTGGTAGTCCGAGTCACTGACCATGCACTGCTCTATTCATTGTGTTAATTCTAACCATCAAAATGAACCACTTACTTATCGTTAATTTTATTCAGTTTAAAATTAGGTTGCTTAATATATTTAAAAGTCTTACTTCTGTGATAATATTATTATATTATTTTAATTTATGATATATAAAATGTATTTTTAGTAGCCAGCATGCGCAAGTATATGCTCACGAAAATTGCTAATTTACTACCTAAATGTGATTCAAATTAAGAGTGAAATTGGATGTGAACTTATAATATTCGAAAATGTTTAGTAAATTTTATTTGTAAAATCGATTCGTAGTAAATTTAACTGATTTTAGCAATTTTACTACATTTTAGTAGAAAAATCCCTATTAAAAATGTTCAGGAAAACCTAAAGTTAGATCTGCAGTCAATTCACGCGTCATCTTTCATTTTTGGCAGACCGGTTTGTTGATGTCCGACGGGTCTGCAAAAATTTGAAATTTCGGGGTCGCAATAAGAGTATAATGATTCGTTTGATTAAAGAGGAGTTCTAGATTTGTTTGATAATGTAACGTTCTGACGGCGATGCCTGAAAATTTGTGACGTCATTTCTCTTCGTGTACTAGATCTAGAGAAAGATGTCAAGTATTTTGTATTTTTTGAAATTTGATCGGAAAATTCTGATCTATGAATTTTCAAGAATTTCCAATGTTTAGTGAGCTGCGTTTTCAAAATTGTTGAGCTCACACTCGCCCTAGTAGAAATTGTGAGTCGGCTTATGCATGGATCTGACGAGGCAACTATACTTAATATGCGGCCCACATCTAGACTTTTTGACTGGCCTACGATAGAATGTAACGCTAGATTTGGATGTGGCCCTCGTCTGGTAAACCATATGAACCGATGAGGACCTGGTGTGGGCCTAATACGATTTTCTGATGTGGATGTGATATGGCAATCTCTGAAGGTTTATATCAAGCACATTTTTAGTCAAAGTAAAAAAAAAGTCCAAATACTCAAATCACGTCGGAGCCATAATAAAAACGATAATTACATTCTAACGTGGGCCTCAATTACGAGGACCACCCCGGGGCCTCATTGGTTGGCCATGTTTGAAAATTATTGATTTCTAGGGTCAAATCAGGGTAACCCTAATTTAGGCTTAAGACCGCAATTCAAGTCTGGCCCTTGTTTTTCATGGGGCACGCCTAATCGAATTTCCTTTAAGGCATGTTGATTCATGCTGTTTCAAAATTATGATGTCAATCATTCGAAATTTTCTCTGTGATATATCAACTTAATATAAGTTTGATAATATTTATCAAACTGTAGACGATAATCTACACAAAAATTACTTTTTTATTTTTTAATCGTACTTCCTTATTTTAGAAAAGTTTTTTTAGCATTTTTTGTAGACGTCTGCAAAAACACTTGCAGTCGTCTCACTTTCAAGGATTTCGCATCTTGTAAATAAGAATGGGCGATATGTATAGTGCAAATCAATATGTTTCACGAAAATTTTTTCTCTATATTTTTTGAAAGAAGATCCGTTTCACTTGAAATAATAAACTATTGTTGCGTTATTGTGCTGATAAGCTATTTTATAATTCATTAGACTACAAAAACGTAATACTTATTCTTACAGTATAAAAGACGGTGTTTGCATTGAAATCGTAAAAAATTGATTTTTTTGTTTACTCTACCAGTGTAAAATGATTTTATAACCTATATATAAGGAAACATGATGCCTTAATGTTCGTTCAAATTATTCAGTTAATGGTGTTACCTATTGACACCCGGCAAGACGCTGCTGGAAAAAAAATTTATTACTGTTGAATTTACTTTCTACTATCATAAACCATGAAATGCATATGAAATGGTTTTATTGATTAAACGAGATTAAACAAATTAAATAAAAAAATCAAGATTACAGTAGGATACTTGACACGAGCACCCGTACGCCCTAGTTCATGTATATACAGTTGATGCTATCGTGAAGTTGGATATGCCGCCAATTCATGCGTCATCGTTTATGTTTCATTGACAGTCGTGTTTGTTCTGTTTCATTGGCCAGATATTTGCAAGTTGTATACAAGAAAATATTGAATGGGGGCGCGTAGCGCGCATTTAAAATCTGGTAATGAAAAAAGGTAACTGCGTGAATCCATTGTACGACCAAAATATGAAAGTATAATTGGTGTATGTACTTAGTTTGAATTTCGTAAAAAAAGTCATATATTGACAGTAAAAATTAAAGCGTTACATAATATGCCCTCACAAAATATCTTTAGACAGAACGTCGTATGAAAACAAATCACAAGAAATTTTTTTCATACCTCGTTATATTATGTGATATATATTACGAGGAAAAGACCAACTCCCTGAATAACGAAATAACCACTCGTGCAGAAATATTCGATGCTACAGTTGTCTCAACGTTGGAATGATGTTGGTTTAGCAGACATCGGTAGCTAACATAGTATCGACATTAATAGTATAATAAAACCGTGGTTGGTTCGAGGTATTCGAACGACGTAACTTAGCGTCGTTGGTTCGATGAAAATTCAACGTTGAAACTACGTAGACGTTGTTAGTATACGTCGGGAGGTGTTACATGCCAACATTTGACCGACGTTAGAATGATTTCGACTGACGTCAAACCAACGTTCTGCTCGGGCGCAGACAATGCATTGTTGTTTTTTTTTGTATAATTTTTTAATTCATTTTGGAATACGCAAGAACTTTTTATCTCGCGTATCTATTTCAATAATTCTATGTATTACTTTCGGTTGAAAACGAACGCCTGTTTTTTCAGATTAGTATTGATTTCGCCTTTCCAGGATGCCAGATTGATTGTATTTATTATTATTTTGTCGAAGATATTTGGGCACGAAGTATACATGAAAATTACGTCATTTTGAAATTATTTTATTTTAATTTTTTTACCAAAACAAAATCAGCAGATAATTGTTACGATTTTTCGTGCCAAAAAGTAATGGATGCATCATTTGCGCCAAAAAATATTTTTTATTTTTATTATATCAACTCCTCTTACGAATAATGCTTCGTTTTGAAAAATCAATAAAAAACTTTTTTCAAAGAGTTTTTAAAACGAGACAATTTCCAATGATTTTTTTTAAACAAGACAAGAGTTAAATTTTTTTAATGACTCATTTTCTTATTATATTTAGAAACGACATTGTTTGTGTTCAATATTTCGATACGTCAGTTTTTGATGATTTAATGATTAAGTAGTTCTTGAATAATTTTGTATCTCATTCAATTTCTTTATATCGTGAGCAACCATTCGTTCAAATAAATAATTTTAAAACTTATACGAAATTACTCTATTCCAGGACACTATTGAAAATCATTATAATTGCTTAAAAAATGTATTTTCTTTTTGTTTCGTTGTTAAGATTTTTTTTGGTGATTGTGTGGCTATTTGTCACAATATTTATTTATTTTGTCAAATGTAAAAAAAATATGAATAATTACAATTATTTGACAATTTTAGAATCGTTTAGCTTTCATTTACTTTCGATTGTTATAGTAAATTAAGGTTAGAGGTTTGTTAACTCTAACAATTTCTCACTATCATTTTTGGCGGAATTCTCTATATAATTTGCTACGGCTAGTATATCGGTTTTCCAGTCTTAGCAAATTTAGCTTTTATTTTTTTTTTTTTTTTTCAAAATATTTCGAATGAAAGGACCCCGCATAAATCTTACGGGAAATAGGGCCCGGCGGATTTGGCTGAAATTGAAATATGTTATTCTTGAACAACCTTCCTGAACAAAAGTCTCCATAGGCACAAAGCTCGAAAAATCTTTTTTTTCCATAGTTTTTCATGTTTGAAAATGTCATTCAACGAAATGTTAGTATTCGACTTTAGCATGTAAAAATCAATATTCTTATAATTATTTTTCACGTATGTAAACGTAAAAACATCTTTTATTATTCTAATAGTATATTTTCCTGTTTTTACAGCATCTATTTTTATCACAGTTTGTTGAGTGTTTTTAAATATCTGGCAAAAAAGGTGTATTTTGATTTTTTGTTTCGAACTCCAAAAACATTGAGCACTGGCGTGTGTAAGTGTACTTCGTTCTCTTGGCTGTGCGTATGAAGGCTGAATATATTTCATGTATCCTCAACCGTGCGTATCGTTGATGCGCACGTGAAATACGCTAGAAATATATGTCCTGCTAATTAGTATTGCTTGAGCAATACTTCGGAAACGAATTGGCCATTTATTGCATTGAATATCCAAAATCTGTTTTCGTCGTAAGTTAAATATTTTGAGTTTCTATTGAGTTTTCACTGATTCACAATCATGATTTCAAGCAATTAATACTGATTGAACATTTCCAGCTTGTATAATTGATAGATGAGCCTCAAGAGATCCTAAAAAAATATTTCCATCCATTTTTTATTCATACGTTTCCTAAAAGAATTGGAATTTGCATCCTTCTTGACTATCATGGCTCAACGGAATCGTTTAAGCTGTAACGTTTGCGATGCAGTTTTTCCACGACAGCAAATGGCTCGAATTGATGGAGACATTAATGTGGAGAAACGAAACATTGCTATCGCTAGACGAGAAGGATTTTTGAGACCTCCGTTAGATGTAACAGATTTGATGAGACTCTGCATCAACTGTAATCAGTCTATAAGAAATGAAATACTCGCTATTGAACAAGATCCTAACTGCTTAAGACTCGACGTTTTAACACAAACAAGACAAAGTACGTGCTTATTCTGCGGAAGCAATGTAAACATACATAGGCTGAATGTGAACTGCAGAGTTAATGTATTTATTCTTCGCAATATTTACATCCCTGAAGATGTCCGTTTCTGTCTCCACTATCATGATAATGAAGGTTTATTACTAGAACCGTTACTTCTTGGGCTACGTTGCGTAAATCGAGCGTACTCGCTCAAAGGGCCAGAGCTTCAACGATTTTTGAAAGCACTTCGTCACGCAGCTAAAACCAAGTCGAAAAATGTTGATGTAAATAATCTAACTGCCGAAGAATTTGATTTATTTTCACCGATTACAAAGAAACAATTTAAGGACTTGTTTACTTACTGTGATCCTATTTAAACTAAGAAAGGCATTAGATATATACAAAAGATCTTCTCTTATTTCTCTGCAAAATTCGCCAAGGACTTTCTGACGATTTTTTGAGAGTCATATTTCAGTACTCAAGTAGACAAGCCGTGAGTATGGCTATTTCGTCATATTTCAGTACTCAAGTAGACAAGCCGTGAGTATGGCTATTTCTAAAGTCAGAGAATCGTTAATGCAACGTTTTGTTCCCACCAATATTGGACTATATGCTATTACTAGAGAGGTATACATCAACAGGCACGCTACAGAGTTTGGGAATGAATTGTATAATCCTGAGCCAAAGGTCCCGAAAGTGATTGCACTAATAGATGGCACATACTGCTACACACACAAAAGTAGCAACCATCGAGTTCTTCGTCAATTATTCTCTGTGCATAAAGGAAGACATCTTGTTAAGCCTGTACTAATTGTCGCACCTGATGGTTATATTCTAGACACTAATTGACCCTACTTCGCTGACAGTCTAAACAACAATGCTGCAATTCTTCAGATTGAGTTCGATAGAGATGCTGAAAGAATGCGATTATAGTTCCAGGAAGGTGACATCATCATCGTTGATAGAGGTTATCGGGACGCGTTGGATTCGCTCAATCAGTTAGGTATTCATTGGAGAATGCCTGCATTGCTTCCGATAAGACAACGACAGTTTTCAACGGAAGAGGGAAATGATTCACGCCAAGTTACGAAGATTAGATGGATAGTTGAAGCTAGAAATGGTCATCTGAAATCAATCTTCAAGTTCTTAGGCCAAACGATTCAGATAACCCACCTGCCCAATCTAAGCGCAATTTTTACCGTATTGCTGGTGGAATAATAAATAAATATCGTCCACTTATTCACATAGAAAATGCAACGGCTGAGGCAGCACGGAATATTATTGCAAGATCTCTTGAAGAGAACGCTCTGATGGCTCGAGTGGAGAGGGACAACTTGCACACGAGAAATGCTCAACGCTGGGTCCAGCTAACTACACAGCTTGTCCCTGATTTTCCTGTCTTAAGTATGGAAGCTTTGAAAGATCTGACTGTTGGTATTTATCAAGTGAATTTGGCACCATCGTATATTCAGGATAAACTCGCAAGAGAAGAGGCAGAAGAATTCCAAGTTTAAATGCTGCGAGATGTTGACAATGTTACGGAACCAGAATTACTTCGGATACGGGCGTATTCAAGATTCCGCAACGCAACTAAATACCAATTGTGGATATCGTACGGAGCGAATGAAAACGGTGACAACAACAATGATGACGATGACAACAACGATGTCAACAACGATGTCAATCCAATGAAGGGATATTACTGTACTTACTTTGCGGGAGCTCGAACCCTTGGTACGTGTGCACATATTGCGAGTGTCTTATGGTTTTTGAAATACGCTCGACACACCGCGAGAATTCGATACCCTTCAACAGTTTTACAGAACTGTATTCTGGACGCCGGTAATAGGCCACCGCAAGAGAATCCAAACAACGCTCAACAGTAATCTGATCTACAGTAAACCCATTGGTCCTTTTCAGGACCACTCCTGATCTAAAGTAAACCCATCGGTCCTTTTCAGGACTACCATGCCTCTCAAACAAAGAATATTATCTGATTACATCTCCGGTTTTCATATTGCCACCTGCGCAGGTCCAGTAGATATGAGAATTCTGAACAATTATTCAACTAATTGTTAACTAAACTAGAATATAGAAGTTGTTTTTACGTTTGCACACGTAATAAATCACGATTACGACTCAAAACCATCCATTTTTAAGTGCTACATTCGAATATTCACATTTCGTTGAACGACATTTTCTACCATAAAAAACTATGGAAAAAAAGACTTTTCGAGCTTTGTGCCTATGGAGACTTCTGTTCAGGAAGGTTTCAAGAATAACATATTTAAATTTCAGCCAAATCTGCCGGGCTCTATTTCCCATAAGATTTGTGTGGGGTCCTTTGCTTCAGGGGTGCCTTCTGTTTCTCCAGAGTGGTCGGATTAATTGGAAAATAATATGATTTTTCAAAAATGCTTCAATCTGGCATATTAAAATTATCATAACTTTTTCAAATCATTATATATTTAGAAAATTCCTTTTGCAATAAATTTAGGGAATGAAACAGTAACAATATCAACTAATAAATATGTAAAAAAGTTTAAAATGTAAAATTCGACCTCTGAAATCAGCGTTAAAAAAATGATTTTTCAAAATGCTCTATTATATGTTGCCTTCAAATTTGCCAAAAAAATAGATCAACTTTTTCAGAATCGAAACGCTGCAAATTGTTGTATTGTTGGCGAAGTCTGATTCCGTGAAAATTCACTCTTTCCGCACGAATTTGACATCTTTTGCGGACGCAGACTCAGCATCTTCGGCAGACATTTTGTCGAAAAAATTTCAAATTTCTCAGTGTAAATAACTATCTCACTGTAACATTACATTGTAACTCTTATAAGTGCAATTCAAAAATGACATATTTATCGCTAATAGATGTGATGGTAAAAAATAACACCAAAAAAACTATTATCTTATTTATTTCAATTTACATATCTCTGGAATGTTATAAATGTATTTATAATTTGATTAAAAAAACATACATAACAAAATGAATTCTTGATAAATTAATTGTTTCATTTTCTTCAATTAATCAATAATTTATTTGTTATTGTGAGTGCACAGTTCAGACAAAACTTGATGTTAATACATTAATTAATTTCCAATTCATACAAAAGAAATTCCAGTATGTAGAAATTTAAATTCGATTACACGAGAGTGGACGGGAAAATACATGAGAGAGTACATGAATGTGTACAAGGAAGTGCACACGAGAGCGCAAGAGAGCGCAAGAGAGTACAAAAAAGAGTACACGAGAGTGAACAAGAGTGTATGAGGGAGTACACAAGAGTACACAACAGAACACAAGGGATAGAAAGGTAGATTGCTTTATTGTTAGTTCCCAGAGGTAGTTTTGTGTCACCCTAAATATAAAACACAAAATTTCGTTTTACACTAATTTTTGTGTAAGTGTGTCAGTTAGATGTACGATATTTTCCTATTATTCTTTCCGGATTTTTTTTAATTAATTAATCCAAAAAATGGAATGAAAAAATGATATTGAATTATGATTTCAATTTTATTCAAAACTAGTCAATCATCCTCACTGCAGTATTTCATTTATCTTTATTGAGACATACGAACCTGATTCATAACATAAGAGCATAAACACACAGGCTGCACTTAGCGCGACGAAAAACTCGCACGAAGGTGATCAAACTTTATCATTATTGAGAATAATTATAGATTAACAGCAAAAAGATGATATTAAAAAAAATCATTCATAACAACGCATTTTGATACACAACGTTATTAGTTTTAGCATTGGGATTATATAAATGCCGGTTCCGAGGATGCGAGACGCAAGAACAGGCCACATATTATTGTCCATGAGAAAAACATGATTTTCTGATCCAAAGTTTCACACGAACGTCATTGTTATCTATACCGGCAATTTCAGAACAGGTAATCCATATTCTGTGACGTGATGTCCTGAAAGTTTGTATTCATATAAAAAAACGTGAAATGTGAAAAATATTGCATCGTATTAAATACACGATACTTACCTGATATGGAAACAATCAATGTATTGATAAAAATGAGAGAACAAACCACGTTGTTAATGACTGTCAGCTATATCTTCACATTGGTTTCTTGAATTGACTCCAAAAAGTGAGACGGTTGCAAACCTTAGAGAATGTCAATATGATAGAGAATAACAGTCTCAATTGGAAAGGAAATCACACTGCTACAGCCTCTTCCATATTGAGATTCCAGTGATCGTCGTTCTCTGAAACACATATCTTCCGTACACTTCTCTGTAGGTTAGGTATTTCTTACCGTCAATTGTTCAAAAGGCAGTGAACGATGGTGGACCTCTTACAACCGTCAGTAGAAGTCGTAAGCAAAACAATTAAATTGATTCGGATGCACTGCACACATACGCCCAACTACAGAAGCTTGTCTCACTGTTGTCAAATCGGAAACACATACGCCTTGTTTTCTACGTTTTCACAACCTTGAAGATGCATTCTACTTAAGATAGTTTGTTACCTCAGAATATAGAATCTTTGCAAAATCGTCGATTTGGATTAAATGAAATAATGCAGTGAGAGTTGTAGCTGGACGGTCCTCGAGTCGCTCATGAAATTTCTTTTCGTTAAAATACACTCCGCAAAACAATTAACGATCCACACCCCTAAAATTTTGCTTTTCTCAAATTGTCATAACTTTGACATATTCCATTAAAAAAATTTTTTTTTAGACCAAATTGAAGCTTGGATTCTTAGCTTCGACATTCTTTGTTAAACAAAATTTTAACATCACAACAGATCGCGCTGCTGTCCAATTTTTCGATGAAAAAAATTTTGCAAACTTTGAATCACTCTAACAACAACAATATCCTGTACACACGTGTCTCTTACCGCGGAAATGTAAGATTCAGGATCTCCTGATGATTTATGTAGAAAAAAACATTATAAAGATTGAAACTTTTGAAAGTTATAGATAGTTTAAAAAAAGTGACTTTTTTCAGTATTTTGCCTATAACATTGAATAGATTCATGGAAAATGAATTTTTTTTTCTAAATTAAAGTTCAGATTATCAGCTTTCCAAATTTTATGCTGGTAAATTTTTTTGTCATACAAATGAAAAAATGACGCAGAAGTAAAAATAGGCATTTTTAGGTGGATCGATAATCGTTTTGCGGAGTGTAAATCCGCAGACCATTTTCCAGATAGATAGTTAATCATTTATACCCGTTAATGTACAACTGGTGTTAATCGTTAGTGCAGTGGAAAATCCGTGAGTCGCCATATTGCTTTGTTATTGTTGATATATTGCCCAGATTGATACATTTGTACTTTATCTAGTAGATTGGGTTCCCTGCGCATGTTGATCCCTGACCATGTTGAACCTCTAAGAAAGCCTGATTAGAACCCTTGTTAATATAACCGCAGATAATTTATCGCCTTTACGGAGTTGCAAAATTCGACGTTAATGCGGGCTTTGAATGCCTTTGACAAAAAGGGACAATATGGTACGACCCACAGGTTGTCTATATTAAATTGATCGTGATTGCGTATATTGATGTTACACATGAAACCACCATTTGCAAGACCTCGGTGTCTGTACGTTGGATATCCATGTTCATTGCTGACTGTTTCCTAAACTAATTTACATAGATATTTCTTTGTACATATGCCGTTCTTGAGGGTGATGCCATGTATGAAGCCTCATATGGTGCATGAATCATGTTCTTTACTACTGTATCATGAAAAACCGGATTTTCTTCAGAATTCGGAATTCCCGCTGAAATAATTCAATCGATGTCTGCTGGCCGGAGTTTTCCTTGGAACCACACCAAGGAATGACAATGTGGTAAGCCACGCTCTTGCAATTCGATATAATAAACATATGCCAAAGCAGGACCAAATATACAACCTTTTTCAATACAATACATAAATTTCATCACTTTTCGTCTGAAAACCTAAGCAATGTTGTCATGTCTGGCTGTAGAGGACAGTGTATCCAGGACTAAGCTATGAATTTCGTTCCATGATGGATAGCATGTGAATGTGACGAAAAGATCCAGTCGTCTATAAACTCGCACACACTCAGAAAACACTCGGAGAAAAAATTATTTGAATCTAATAAATTCGAGTTGAATTAAATAAATTTTATTGGGATATGAGCCTAATAAACATTTATTAAGTTTATATCCAAATAAACTTTATTTAATTTAATAAACATTTATTAAGTTTATATCCAAATAAACTTTATTTAATTTAACTTGAATTTATTAGATTCAAATAATTTTTCCTCCGAGTGTTTTCTGAGTGCATATGCCAAAGCATCTTGAGTATTTTAAACGAAATATCTGTGTACACTTATAGATTACAGAGCACACTAAACGATTTACGACAGATACAAACATTCATGTAGAATAGATATTCATGAATATCAATCATGTAGACGTCCTATACACGTTTTGTAAACTCAGATGAGCAATGTTGACATTAGAAATCAATTATGTATAAAAAATAGGAACAGATAAAAACGAAATATTGCAACACGATATAAGTTAATCAAAACCTAATATATTATTATGTAAAACATAAAAATACTGCAGCAACGCGATTTTCCAGTTTTTTATACGCTTATTAATTAGTGTTGATATTGTTATTTATCCTTCAAATCAAATGAGTTAAGGTAGACACCTAATTGTTTTTTGATTAATTTTGATAACGTAATGGTGATTACATGGTAAAAACATAAGGCAATCAGATTAACGCTAAAAATCGTTCAAAGCAGTGAGTTTCCGTTAAAGAACAGAAACAATAACCTTGAAAAGTCTATTGGAAAAAATTCACAAATGCCTTTCAGATTACAGAATTTGTTCTATTAGTTATGAAAAAAGACACGAAGAATGATTTAAAATTTTACTTTTTTTGTGAGAAATGATATTATTTGTTTTTTGGATGCTTTTGTTCTGGTCTAGGACGTCGGGACTCAGATCTGCCAAGCTTCTCTTGCTTGAGTTCGTGGTAGTTGACGTGGATACGGCAGAATACGCACTCGCACTAGATTTTTCAGTTCATTGTCACCGTACTTTGGTTCTATTTGGTAGACTCTTTGACTTTGCTGCTGAACAATTTGGGGACAGTCGGGCTAAGTTTTTCTCGCTTTAGAACAATTTAAGTATTACAGATTGAAGATTGAGTCTCCCGGATGAATCGGGAGGAAGATTTTGTTTAGAGGAAGACTGATTTGTTTGGGTTAGGAACACTATTTATCTAAATTTGTCAACATGGTGAACATATAGAGCGGACAAAAAAGGAGGTTTCTGGAAAAATTGTGAAATTGTCAAATTAAACAAAAATTGTTTGATTTTATATAAATTTTTAGCGAGTATATTGTGTTATCAATCACTTAAAATAGGAAAAATATGTTTCGGGACTTTCTAGAGTTTTATCAGAGCACACTATGTTTAAATATAAAGGTGACGATATAGATACCTGACTAATCCCACATAAGGATACGTTGTAGAATGTGTTATGTTGTATCACTTTTTCGTTAAGCTGGCCGACTAAGTGGCCAGAAAAAAAATAAAATAACGAAATTTAAAAGTAGCGGCCTCTAGCAGCGGCCTCTCCTGGGCCGCTGAGTACGGTCCTGGAATTTCTCGGTGGTGAAGCCAGTACTAAGAAACGAAATTTAAACTGATCCTTCCTGAAAAATATGAAACGTGTAAGTGTCCGCTCAGTTCTTGGGTTCGACCTTGGTCAAGCTGTGCTTGTCAGTGCACAATTCTTCGCCTTATTTGAGTTAATCCCGCGAATAAACCTAAGACGCTCTCCAGCGTACACGTAATATCAAGCTTGCAAAAAATTCTTAGGGGCTCTTAGGGGGTCTAGTTGTTTTTCTCTGGAGCTCCCGATTGAATTCTCAACGCCACGGTAATAATTTTGAACCGAATGTTAAACATTGAAATTTAAATATAATTTGTTTAGAATAACAAAATTAATAAATAATACGTCATTAATATTAATCGTTATTCAATAAAGAAGTGAGGCAAGGATATCTGTTTAGCGCAGAGCCTTTAGTACTTATATTGCAGAATTTGAACAGGAATTTGAAAAAAGATATATAGGAGGAATAAGGATAGGAAGGAAAAGAATATGGTTGATAGCGTACGCGGATGATATAGTGTTATTTGCAGAAGGAAGGGAGGCACTTATAGATATTATAAGCACAATGAGGAAGCTTTTTAAATAAAAGGAGTTAATTTTGAGTACAGCAACAACGAAGATTATGGTATTCGGAAGAAAGCAGGAAAGAAAAAGAATGGAGGAGTGGGAATGGAAAGTTAATTAAATGGAAGAAGTTAAAGAGTTTAACTATTCAGGATTTATATTGAGGAATGAGGGGTACGAAAAGCACATAAAGGGATTATGAAACAAAGGGATATGTGCTAATACAAAGTATTAGGTTTAGAGGAGCAAGTTTGCAGTGGGGATGAAAAAAATGAGTAAAAGAATGAATTATAAAAGCAATGAGTCTCTATAATTATATAACGTTTTGTGAAAAAGATATCGGAACAGAATTGATGACATTAATGGTCATCGGTTACTTATTAACTAAATGTAATTTCAACAATTGTTTTAAAAAAGATTTCCTAATTATTAGTTTAGTTTACTTGTATTTAATTACAATGAACAAATTTTTTACAAAATTGGTTGCAAAACTCCATGATATTACAGAAACGCGTCATGATCTTTGGGTTAGGATTCTCGATTCAGGATGGAGAAGGAATATTCAAGGGGAATTATTATGTTAAAAGATGGTTGACAATATTATTGCTTATAACTAATACTTTGTAACCATGCGATATATGAGTTGAATCTTTTGTGAATTTGTGATTCATTCTTTAAATATAATTTTATTTATTCTTTTATAAGTTATTTCGTAGTTTAATTGTTAGTTTTTCAATTAGTAAATTATTATTAACTTTTCATTGAATACCAACTGGATGGTGATTTTATAATTTATTGAATAAACTAATTATATTTGTCTTCGATTTTTCGATAGTTAATTTTGTAGATACTTTTTATTTGTCCTTACAAGCTATTATACAGTTTGTTGTCAGTTTACAAAAATATTAATTGTTAGCAATTGTAACAATATTGTTAAATTTTTTGGACAATTTCGACTGTAATTCATAACTCATCGCCAAATTAGTTAATACAATATAGCAATACAATATAGTACAATATAGCTATTGCTGTGTGTGTGAATTTGTGAGTGAATGAGGGCAAAGGTTGGAAATTGCAATAACAAGGTGTCACGTGGTAAGTTGACATTTAATTAGTTTAGTATGTAATTGATTTTATAACAAATTTCTTACTTGCAGTTTAGAAACTTAAATTTGGAACTTAACGCCAAGTTTTTATCTTCAGTTGTCTTCTCTGGTTGCAGTACTCACCTGTCAATGATGACTTTTTATGTTTTAACGATTTTTACCATTTGGTTTAGAACGCGACTATCGGATGAGCTAGAACTGGCTCGGAAATAAGGACTGACCTTAACACTATTTGACACACGGTTCGGATGGAGTCTCGATGAGCAAGGACTGGCTCCTGGATGAGAACTAACTCGGATGTCATGAGCATCTTAATTTAAAGAAATTTGGATTACGTGGCCCAAATGGGACCATTTGGTGGGAGCAATTTCCTAAGAAGTCGCCAAGGGCGACCTTCCTCCAGGTCAATCACTTCTCACGTGATTTTTGGATGACATCAGCAATCATAAAATTGAAGAACAATTTCATGTTCTGATGTCTATTGCTACTTTATGACCGTAAAAATGACGCTGCACGAATTTTGGGTCCATCACTCAACAATAGCGTTTGGTATCGTGTGCTAATTAATATGCAACATCAAATCACCAAAACACGCTTTTCCAATTCTCGAGCGTTTGTCTAATGCTCGTAAACATTGGTGTTTACGAATAGTCTCATTATCTTTTGTATTAGACGGCAGACTGGCGTCAGCCAAATATTAATTGTAGCATCATTTGCATTAAAAATTGTTTATGAAATGTTATTGAAAATTTCTTGTTCCTCAACCAAATAGTTTGTATTTCAAGTTATAACTTGTATATAATTTATAAGGTCAAATTATTGATAAGTTTTCGAGTTAATTAATTGTTAAGTTTTGTAATTTGGAAAATGTTAAATTAAAATTGAATATAAATAATAATTTTCAAGTTTAATTATCAGGGAGCCTTATTCGTAAATGTATAATTTAATTTTAATAAAATATTCTTCAATCTATTACTGATTTTAAATATATATATATATATATATATATATATATATATATATATATATATTTTTTTTTTTAATCTAAAAAATTAGCGTACTGCTGGCAGTATGTAACAATATCATAGATTTTCCTCTATTATACAAATTCATACTAAGTATGAAAAATTCAACTGATATACTAACGCATATTAAAAACGAAGCCACAATGTACTAATGTACAAATGTAGAAACACGTAGAATGAAAAATATCAAACATTGATATGAATTTCTTATAATTTTAAATGAAATTTCGACTGATAAATATATTCAAAAACTGGACCGATCTTAACTCTTCAACGTTTTGAATTAATTCAAAATGTCAAAATTCATTGCTGATCATTTCATAGAAATCTGCTATGTTACAGAAATGCCAGAGGATTCGGAAAATTTCATCATAATCATGCAAAACAACAATTACCGAAATCTAAACAGAAGTCTTATCGATTTTACAACAGAGTTGTTTTTGATGAGTGTACTGCGCATGTGCTGTACTGCGCATGTGCCGTAGTGCGTATGTGGTTCCAGTCAACATAGACTTTCACAATGTACGCACTGCGATACCTTGCCCACAGATCGTGCGTTACACATGCGGAACGCATGTGAAACTTATGTTTGGCACAACGCCCTGCTCAATCACTACACGCAGATAGCGTTTGAAACATTTTTGCGATATTGCTGCGTTACCTCTGCGTTTTAATTGCGTTACTAACGCATCGTCGTCGAGTAGCTATCGCGTTATTATAGCGTTATAACTGCAATACCATCGTGATACACATTGCGATACAATTGCGCTATCATTGCAAAATATTTGCACTGTTGTCGCGTTAATGTGGGGTTTACACTTTGTTATAATCGCGTTACTGTTGCATTATCATTGCATTTTTTTAGTTTGGTTATTTCGTTATCGCCGCGCTATCACTGATCAAGCGCATTTTCACCGTGCTATTATAGCGTTACAATCGAGGTTTAGCAACATTTTTGTTAAATTGAAATTTTTATGTTCATTTTCATTAATATTCGAAATGACAAACAAAAGGAATCGCTCGCACGTCTTAAAACGACTTAAATGAAACAAGTTGTTTGAGATTGATAACTAATGTCAGACCAACATAAGAGACCTGGAATTTCTAATTTTGTTGTTAATTCTTATCCCAATCTCTCTACTTTGAAAATCAGCCAATTTGGTGAGTACAAGACATACGCATCAAAATGAGCCTTATCGTACGTTAGCCAGTTGCCTAGGCAACGCGAACGCCCCACCACCTGGCCCACGGGCCACGACACTGACCACGGTCAACTAGCCGAAGGTGAACTTCACTTTCTAGTTGAAGGTCAAGTTCATCATATCAATTGCAATTTTTTGTCTCTCTAAAGTAATCGTGCCGAGTGCTGAACGTTCGCTTCGCGGCTCGTGCCGACCGCTGTTCGCTAAGTCTTTCTTATTGTGTCGATCGCTTGTTCTTTTTTGGTAAATCCGCATTAAAAATCTTAAACTACAATTTACTGAGTATAATTGTCGGTTAACTATTCTCGGATTAGGGAAAAATTCTAAGGACTCGTTGTTTGGTCACCATGAGGACGGTGCATCTTAATTGCTATAACTAGTAATTTAAAAAGTGCGTAAAGGCTTTAGTGCGTGCTTATTCCCTATCCGATCCTCCTTATTCTCAAAATTATTGCAAGGATCTTGTAATGATTATCCTTCTCTCGATTTTGGCAGGATCTGCCAAATCAATTCATTTTTAACTCCTCACGCACACATATTAATGAATCACCACGTTCTGAATTCGGAGTATTCGTTTGTTTGCATTGGAAAATTTGTATGTGAATCATAACATTGAATCATTCCAGAAATAATGAGTATCTTGGAAATGGTTGTAATTCGTATTTGATTTATTTGATGATGTTGAAAAAATTATCTATACCTGAATTCAAACTTCAAAATATCATCAAAATTTTGATAATAAATTATTGTTAATTTTTCAATTGTGCTGCTTTGGAAAATGAGTATCTCGAAAATCACCGAGAAAAAATTTTCTGTTGATAATAAATTTTTTAGGATAGCAACAAATTCAAGTTGTTTATAATAATTTAGCAATTTCGCACTAGTTCAAATATAGGCGGAACAGGCCTGGCCTGATTCAAACTGAGCATAGTTTTTGAAACACAAATTTTTTGTTTATGGAGAAATGTTGCAAATCTCGATGTCATCCATCCCACTCAAAAAGTTTGAAATTGATTGAAAATTTATAGGCATTTTTTTCCTTAACAATTTTGGTAATCGAGAGCGCCTATACATTCAACATAGGCGCGTAACCGCCCGAAGCGAGCATAGTTTTAATTCATGATCAGAGTTCTATTTATACAATTATGAAAATTACAATTGCCGCTTTATCCCTAGTGTCTCACCTACTTATTGACATACAATTTTCAACATTTATTTGCTTATTATTTTTTGTAAATTCGAAATCTTCAAATTCTTTCTCTTTGTACATGCTGTATGTTTCTGTATATTGGCTATATCTGCAATTGTTATATATGATGTTTCGTATATTTTTTGTGCGCTTCACTCATTAACTTTTATCTGCAATTAATTATAAATGTGTAATTTTTTATGTAATTTATATTGTATCCTTACTCGCCATCTTGGCTTTAAGTAGCTCTATGCTTTTTGAATAAATTGTTGAGGATTTATCTCGACCTCAAGATTCGTAAGATCGTGACTTTTTCCTCGCGCTTAGTGCAAACTTACTGTCTTTTATTCTATACCGTATTTCCTTACTTTCCTTACTTACTTAATGTTATTGTCGTGTGTAGTCTACTTTAAGGCATACTTTCTTTATTTTTCCTGAGGTGTGAGAGTGCAGACCTGTAAGAAAGGAAAAATTAAAATATTTTTTCAAATTTGATTTTATGAAGTATAAGTGAATACAAAGCAAGGTTAAAGAATCTTATCGTATTTCTATATTTGCGCGTTTTTTTGTCCAGACGCTCGAATTTTTGTTTAGTGTGAACGAACCATTCTTTAATGAATTTATTCACCTTGTAAATGTCAAGATCGACGTACTTAAAAGCCATAGCTTCTTAAATTCAGTACATATTTCTAGTGTAAAATAATAAAAATGTCGTCCAGTCCGCCCAAAGTGGAACGAGCAGCCAATTTTTGCGCGAGGACATAATTCAAATTATTATACGTGTGATCTTTGATCGTATCACCTTCTCTTTTGTTTATGAATAGTTTCTATAAAATAATTTCACAATCAGCTGAAATGAATAGCTGTCATTTCAAAGTAATAAAATATTTGGCTTTAAATGATACAAACGAATTGTTTCTTGATTTCTTCATCTGAAATCAGCAGTATCACTAACTTTCGGATGTCATAAAATGTTTTCAGTGGACTTAATTTTTCGAGAAGCTGAATTTGGTTAGGGGAGCTTTCCACTTTTTCTATTTTTTGTTTCACACTTTTTTATCTCTTTCATTCCCAGACTCAACTTGTGATATTTAACCAAGAGTACAGATGTTGTTAAATTTTTTTGTAATCAGACTTAACTTTAATCTGAAATCAACTTAATTTCTAAACAATTAACGCAATGGAAAAATTAGAAAATAAAAAAACAAAAAACATTATAATAAAAACATATTACAAAATATTTTTTTTGGAATGCTATAAATGAATCTTTGTTGTCATGTCGGTCAACATCATCTGAAGAGTTTAAATCAAGGTCTTTCGGTGCCGAGTTCGGTCTTTTTTTTTGGATTTTTGGAAGTCAAATTGCTTCTTTAGTAGAGATTCAATTAAGCGTGCCCCACCAAAAACGAGGACTAGTACAAAAACCAAGAACAGTGCTGAAAAAGATGTCAGGCAAGGGGAAGGACGACACGCCTAGAACTCCCAGGGTGATAGCAAAAGCGACGGACACCCCCAAGGAGAGGAAAAAGACGCGCAAGAGAGAAAGACCAACGCGCCCCGCATTCTTTTCGTTAAAGCTATGGATGGGCAGTCACTGAAAAGTGATCTGGAGATAAAGGAACTAGGAGACAGCATGACGAAAATCTGCAAAAGGAAGGCGCAAGGAAAAGCTGACGAACTGCAAACAGTAGTGGGTAAGAAGCTGGAAGACAAAGTTAGCAGTCGGATGGACACCATGTCCGTAGAGCTCAAGGACTTAGACGAGCTGACGACCGCCGAAGAAAATAAGCCAGGCCATCCGATCGACACCAGGTCTCGAAAAGGTAGATCTGAGCGCTGTCAAATCGCTTAGAAGAGCATATCGAGACACCTAGACAGCGGTACTGTCCCTCCCGATGAATTTGGTGAAGGCGATCCTGGTGAAAGGCAAACTGCGAGTAGGCTGGACTGTATGCAAGGTCTAGTTAAAGAGCTGAGCTAAGTTAAAGAGAAGGTTTCTCCTCTTCAAATGCCTAGGCTTCGGCCATCGCGCTTTCAGCAAAGGCCCTGACGATCGAAGCTGTGCTTTAGGTGTGGAGACACTAAGCCAGGAATTGCAAGGCTGAGGAGATCATGTGCTTACTGTGCGACAGAGTGGGTAATCACTGTACCGGCAGCTATCCCTGCCCCGCGTACCAACAGGCAACCAAAAGCGCACCCAATCAGAAGCAATGAGGTTCTCATTGCTTGTGCTTGCTTCTCATTGCAGTGGTTGAATCTCAACCACTGCACGGCAGCACAAGACCTGCTCAAGCAATCCCTGATGGAGGAGAATATCGACGTCGCAATCCTCTGCGAGCAATACAGCGATCTGCAGGGCACGAGATCGTGGGTATCAGATAGCTCCGAAAAGGTCGCCATCTGAACACGTGCGAATGTTTTTCTTGGAGAGACACAAGCCAGCCGGAGAAACGGATTCGTGTGGGTCAAATTAGGCGATATGTATATCTGCAGCGTCTACGCCTCACTGAATGCAATCCAAGAAGAGTTCCAACACCTGCTAAATGAACTCACAGAATAACTACGAGGTAAACGTTTTGCCATCATTGCGAGAGACTTTAATGCATGGGCCACGGACTTCTGGTAGAGAGACCAGAAGACGAGGCGAGCGGCTCCTAGAATCCTTCTCCTTGTTCGACGTTACCATCCTTAACATCGGAGATGCCCCAACGTTTGGAAGAAACGGCTATACCGCAGTCATAGATGTAACATTCGCAAGCGATAGCCTGATGTCCCGGATCGTATCGTGAGAGGTTAGCGACCACTATACTCATAGCGACCGTCAGGCTATCATCTTCGAAGTAGCATTCTATAGAAGTCCAAAGACACCAAGTCAGGCGAAGCGATCATGGAACTCGCGCTCGTTTGACGAAGTAGCGTTCACCATCATGATGGAAACGAACGTCACACTAGAGGGCTCAGCAAACCATACTTATGGATCACATTACAACTTATGAATATGATTGAGAGAGCCTGCAGTGCGTCGATGACCAGGCATTTCTCCATCAGGAGAAAGCCCGCTTACTGGTGAAACGAGAAAATTGCTGAACTTCGAAGAAGGTGCCTACGCTCGAGGAGGAGATCTCAACGTGCGAGGGGTTGCACGACTTTGCAGTTGCTGCTGCACTGAGGGACGACTACGTTGAGGCAAGGCGTAATTTGGGTAAAGCCATCAATGCCAGTAAGAAACGCAGGCCTGGAGAGAACTGTGCAGTGAGGTGGACGGCGACCCATGGGGAAGACCATATCGGACAGTCATGGCAAAACTGGGAAGTCAAGGATCCGTACCCCCGACCTGCCCAGAGTTTCTGGACAGAATAGTGAGAACCTTGTTTCCACAACAACTGGAAATCATCACGAACCGGCTTCGAGATGACCACCAACAAGTGCCTCTCGTGACCAAAGACGAGCTTACAATGGCAGTCCAGAAAGTGTGGGACAAAAAGGCTCCAAGCCCTGATTGAATACCCAACGTAACACTGAAAACAGCTATCAGAGTGCAACCGGACATCTTCATCGACGTCTATGATGCCTGCTTTGCAGAAAGACGCTTCCCTGCCCGATGGAAACGAGGTGCTGGGGCTACAAACGCCCGAGGGCTCGACGACAGTGGGTTTTGCGGATGACGTGGCCGTCGTAGTGGTCGGAAAATATCTGGACGAGGTCAGAACTATAGCCAACGAAGCCATCGAAAATATTCGTCAATGGCTTCATTCAGTCGGACTATAGCTTGCGGCCCACAAGACTGAAGCAGTGTTGGAGACCGGAAGAAAAAAGCGGGAATTCATCACCCTGAACATTGGAGGCTGTTATATTCCATCACGCAATTCGCTGCGATACTTGGGAGTCCAGTTTGATGCCAGGTTGCGATTCGACGACTATATTCGAATCTTGAGCCAAAAAGCATCGAGAGTCATCAACGCCTTGACGCAGATTATGCCCAACAAAAGGAGGCCCCAGTCAGAGTCGTAGACTCCTGCTCTCCACGGTTGCTAATTCCATCATGCTCTACGCTGCTCCCCTATAGTCTTCGGCTATGGAAACCGCATCCTACGCTCGCAAGATGACCAGTGTACACCGTAGGATTGCTCTCAGAGTGGCATGCGCATACCGCACTGTGTCGTATGACGCGGTATGCGTACTGGCTAGCCTGTCGCTTATCGACATCCTGGCGGACGAGCGTAGCAGGATCTAAAAGCGACAGCGACGACAACCCGAAGATAGAGCGAGCATTCGCGATGAAGAAAGAAGCTGCACCATACAGAAATGGC
The DNA here is from genome assembly GCA_030522925.1 of Trissolcus japonicus. Classification (NCBI taxonomy): domain Eukaryota; kingdom Metazoa; phylum Arthropoda; class Insecta; order Hymenoptera; family Scelionidae; genus Trissolcus; species Trissolcus japonicus. The sequence continues at coordinate 11,761 of JAPYZS010001003.1, read as the reverse complement.
AGTGTCGGTGGGACAGATCAACCACGGAAAGATGGACTCATCGCCTCATACTAGATAGTTTTCAATCCAGATATAGCCTCAACCCAGATTTATATCACTGCGTGGGCGGATAGAGAGCATGGTGAAGTAGATTTCTACCTAGCACAGCTCCTTACGGGTCACGAATGTTTTAGGTTATATTCGACGAGGTTCCACCTGGACACTTCTTCACTGTGTCCAACGTGTCCAGAAGCCGAAGAAACAGCGGAGTACATTTTCTTCCGGTGCTCCCGCTTTGATGGCAAAAGAGCAGTCCTCTTCCAACTGCTCCAAACTCGTGCTACACCAGAAAACCTCGTGAGATTGATGATGCTCGCCGACGACAACTGGAAAGCCGTTGCGGACATGGCCGTTCGAATCATTGAGACACTCCAACTAGAGGATACAGAGTGAAGGAGACTTGCAGGACCTCCTCAGTGAAATTCATGTACATGTGAGCAACTATCCATCCAGCTCCACGTGACGTTATACCTGCCGGCAGTTTTGCGCGGGGCAGAAAAAAAGTACTCAAAGAGCGGTCTTAGGATCGAGTCCCACAGGCCCTCGGAGGTAGTCATTAAAAACATGCCACCGAGGGGTGCGTTAAGTGCATTTATACATTATCCCTTGTGATATAAAAAAAAGCCTAAATTAGGGTTACCCTAATTCGGCTTTAGTATTCACCAAATATAGTTACCATTTTTGAAATCAATAATTTTCAAACATGGTATTCCAATGACAAGCAAAAAGTTATTGTTAATTAACTTTGAAATTAACTTTTAAAAATTATTTTCAACTTTGTGTCGTAATATAAGATTTAAATTTTAAACATTTTGAATTATTTATAATTTCAGAATTTAATTTAACGTTTAATCTAATTTTCCGAATAAAATAATGAAAATGAATGAATCAATAAGAACGAAACAGAAGAAATAGCCATACAAAATTACTGTGTTAAACATGTTTTAGAATCGATATTTTGAAACTTGAAGGTGTTATAGAATAGAATACAATTTCACCTGAATCTATCTCTACAGTTTTTTTTTTAATTTTTGAGAAGCGAGTTTCTTCTTTGAAGATTTCCTCGTCGTTTTTCGGGCTGAAGACGACCTTTTCACCTTCTGATGGCTCACCAGCCAAGCTGATTTATGTTATATTTAAGTTTCTCGTTTCCTATCAGAAAGAAACTTCCTGATTCTTCAGTTTCTTTTCTTTGGAACCAAGTTGCTTGTCTGTAATTTTCAAATTAGTGTGAGCGAATTTTTTTATGTAACATAAAGTGAACACAAATTTAAAAATTTCACCAAAACGTCGATTTCAATTCAAAACAAAATTAGGTTAAAAAGTCTAATTAAACGTTTTACCTCTTGGAACTTCATCATCGCTGGAACTTTTTTTTGTGTAATGATTAGTTTTGAAAACGCTCTTTTCATTTGCATCGTCCATCTCGCCGTTTTCATACAAAGAAGAAGACGATAGCTTTCGTATGGATTGTGGCCTTTCACTTTTCTTTTTTAATAGATCATCCACGAATGGAATGCAATTTCTTTTCTTTGCCACCCTTCTCTACCATATTTTTCACCGTCGGTAGTTTTGTAGAACGGATCCTTGGCTCTTCTCCTTTCATTCTCTAGTACATCTACAATTATAAAATCGATGTCAATCAACAAAAAAAGAAAAAGTAAAAATTTGTTAAATGGTCACATAAAATTGATATCAAATAATTTTATGAATTACTGGTTTTTACCAGATACACAAGAATTCCAAGAATGAAAATAATGAAATACTGAATTTTTTTATTCGTGTGTTTTACTATTAATGTTTTGAATATTTTATCATAATACTTGTCGATTTTTACCGGTAACAAATCCCAGGTTTCTTAACGTGGAAATTCTTTCGTAAAATTTTTTATCAACTGATTCACTTGACAAGAATTTTTTGGCCACCAGCACATAGTTCTATCGTCGTTTGTAACATGAATCCAGATTTCAGAAACTACATTTCTGCCCATTTCTGCATTGTGGTTATTGCCGTCGTTTTCCTTGTTTCCATCATTTTTATCAGGTGCGAGAAAAACAACTACCGCATATCTCATACATGAAACTATTAACAAATATAAACATATGTATTTAACAAATGAATTTTTTAGTTTATTGTTAACTAATTTCTAGCCTCTATTCAAATTCCTTTGAGTAAGAACGAATGAAATTCAGAATTTAAGTCTAAAAATATTTCTAAACAAAAAACGAGGAGATGATGTTTTGAAAACTCGATATGAACAAAAACATTACTCGAGCAAGGTTTCAAATTTAATAATAATACTAACTTTTGTGAGTATTCTTTTGTGAGTAACAACTTACTGATTATAATAATCATGTCAATAATGAAAAAGACGTTTCAAAAAATGCAGCAAAAGTTTTAATGATAAAAACACCAATGTTTCACGACAACTGAGTTTACAAATCTGAAGAAAGAACTGTTACCAACTTTGTAAAAGAATGATCTGGAACCCTGATTCACGAGCAGTCAGAAGGCGTTTATCGGTGAGACGTGTTAAAGAAGACGTGTTGACTTCTTCGCCCCTGCGCAATTCAAGGATCGTGCGTGTTTAGATGCGTGTTTACATGTAAATTTAGCAAAGTTGATAGCGTGATCATGAACAAAAGTGTGCAATTGTATTTTACGGATACAACATGATGTGCTTGATACATTTTTTTGAAAGGTGAGCTATATGTGTGTTTGTTTACAAATAATTCTGTAAGACAATTTCGATGAAAATAACGATTCAATACCACTTATCAAAACATAACCTCAAAGTAAATTTCCATAAAATACCTTTTTACAATATACAAAATTTTATGAATATAAATACATTTGAATTTCGAAAATATACACTTCCAATAACAATACACAATTTCCTACTAATCTTAAACTTATAAATTGGTCAGAATATTCAAATGTTGTGAAAAAGTTTCAGAGAAGTAATATTCATTTTCTTACATTATAATAATCAATTTTTTGTTTGAGATAATTTTTGCATATTCTATACATTGTAGTTTGTTAACCGAGACAAAAGCAACCTTGAGGGATGTGACTCTTTATTGAGTAAGTAAAGCTGACTATGAAATAATTTCTTCAAATTGAAAATATCATACTTATCCCAAAAAAAACTGCCATACTATCATTACTTTTGCTAATGAAATTGGCAACGAATTTGTATATCAAATTAAGAAAGATTAAATTGTTACAAAAAGTGAGAATCTGTTCTAAATAAATGATTATTTATTTTGAAGTAGTTGTTTTCCCGGGAGGGTTTGAAGTGCGCTCATTTCAAGTGAGCACCATTCCGACTGCTCAACGTTTAACTGCTCACATTTCGAGTGCTCACTGTTCAAGTGCGCACCATTTCGACTGCTCACCGTTCAAGTGCTCACTGAAGAACTGCAAACACATATTTGCACAAATGCTCACCGGTCTACTGATCACCGTTTGAGTGCGCACAGATCGACTGCACACAGTACGACTGCACAAAGATCGAGTGCACACTGGTTGACTGCACACGGTGAGCAGTCACTCTGTGCGCACTTAAACAGTGTGCAGTTGAACGGTGTGCATTTGATCGGTGGGAAGTCACTCTGTGCGCACTCGTAAAGTGTGCAGTTGCCCTGTGTGCACTTGAACGGTGCGCACTTTCAACCTTCCCGTTTTCCCTTCATTACAAAATGCTGCATCTTCTGATAAGAGAGAATGTTCATGCGACAAAAGCTTGGAACTCTTGACAAGTGACCCGACCTTCATAAAAAAAAGAAGAAAACATGGAAATTTATTTCACCGATTCCAATGAGTAAATATTACCTCACTCGGATACCGAAGATTTTCTAAATCTGATGTCAAGATGACGAGGAAATTCGTGTTCCACTGAAGTCAGTTTCAAATTCAAAATCCCAAGTGAAGATTTACCCAAGTGAAGTTAATCGACAAAAAAAGAAGAAGGGCTCTTCATTAGCAAAGGATCTCGCGACATGGTGGAGCATAAACAGGATTTCTATGCTGGCTCTCACTGCTTTATTACTGTTTTTGCGGACCCATGGACACAAGCACGACCTACCAAAAGATGCAAGAACATTACTGAAGACTCTAAGAGATGCAACTAGTTATATAGAAATCATGGACAATAGAAAATACATTCATTCTGGTCTTCTGCACGGAGTCGAGGCCTTTGTAAAGCAACATAAGCTACGGTCATTAGCTTGCCTTTAACTTAATTTTCATGTGAATTGCATTCCTATTACGTAGAGTTCCAGACAATCTTTCTGCATCATACAATGCATGATAACATCTGCAACTGTGGGAACAAAGAAAACATCAAACAAAGACTCACACACGAGCATTTTAGAGCTGATCTGTGGATAGAGGTGTGTATCCGGGGCAAAAGTTCTAAAATAAAAGTAAAAAAATTCATTTTCATAACACAAATTCTTTTTAGGTCCCAGAAGATCCCTATGAAAACCTCATCCCCACTCTTTGTTAAAACATCTAGAAAAACAAAAAGAACAAGAAAGGGAAAATTTAACAACAGAAAATGTTGAGCAAGGAGTAAATAAGCTTGGCTTTTTGCTAAATAATTTTATAAAGAAAGGTGACAATGCTTTTGTTCAATTTTAAACTTCTTTCCTATTTTTATACACATTAAAACAAAATAGACTTAAATTCTATGAAATCTTTGTTAAGTAATATTCAAAACTCTAAATAATTAAAATGTCAGTTGACTGTTTGAGGATATGTCGATAGAATATCTAAGGCCTTTCTGCCAGAAAGACCGATTTGCTAGACTTATCTGATAGATTTGATATATTTTTGATATGTGAAACTTTAATTAATGATAATAAAATAGCTGATTAATTAAATATGAAAAACTTTCAAAAAATTCTTTTAGATAAACTAGGCGGAGGTCAAGCCATTCTATTTAACAAGAATCTGAATTTCGAAATCATAGAGAATATTCCATTTTTTTCTATGGGAATTGAAATTATGGGCATCCAAATTAAAACAATCTCGGGTCTGATTACAATTTTCAACTTCCATAAATCTGTTTCTCAAGTGATTGATGTAAACACTTGGGAGAATATATTTTCCTTTTTCTCAAACTACGATAATGTTGTAATAATGGGCGACTTTAACTTACACCACCTGTTATGGGGTTCGGTGAGATCAAATGAGACGAGTAAACATTTCGTTACTTGTTTACTTGATTTCCACTTAGTTCTACTCAATAATAATAGATTTACTCATTTTTCCTATAACAATAACTACATTTCAAAATTTGATTTAACGCTGATTTCAGCTAATTTATCGTTGATTATAAACTGGTACGTCACGATTATAAAATTAGTACGTCACTCGAAAAAATTTTGTCTCACAACTATAAATTTAACCTCGAGAACATTGAGTACGATTTATTTAATCAATCATTATCGCTAGAAATCGGAAAAGACAAATATTTCGAAAATTTTAATACCAATAATTTTCTAATTATATATGATAAATTGATTTATTTGATTAAGGAAAACATTTATAAAGTCAAACCTCCTAACCGGAAAAAAGAATTAAAAATAATTGAGAGCGAACAATTTCAATTTCAAATATCGCGTTTAAATTCCGATCCTAATGATATTATCGGATATTATCGGTGTTTTGTGTGTTCTTTCCGTTACAGACAGCTCGTCTGACTCCGTTCAAGATGGGAATTCTCAAAAAAGGCAACAAGAACATCCTGCTACGAGTTCATCTGAAGACGAAAACGTCCCACCTCAGGCGGATTATAAAGAACTTAGTGAAGATGTTCTTAAAGTTCTGGGCGAGGATCCAGAAAAATCAAAGGCACTGGAATTGCAACTTCACCCGGCGATTACAAAAAGGCTGAAATATTGGAAGCGCAATAGTAAAAAAAGAAGCTGTCGAAGAACTATCAGCTAAATATCAAGGTTCATCAGATTTTCTCGCGCCGAGACTCAATCCAGAGATACGAGCAATGCTTTCCAAGAAAGCGCCCAGCCGAGACGTGTACGCAAAAGAAGAACAAGACTTGATTGGTGCAGCACTGTTTGCTCTGGAGTCCGTGACCTTGCTGCTTGTAAACGACGCAGACGACGAAGGTTTCGACCAACTAATGGTCCTGGAAAGATTGAACGACGCATCAAAATTGATATCTATTGTGTTCTGAAAACTAACGGAAACAAGAAGAGCTTCTATCGCACCTGGTTTAAAGAAATCAGTAAAATCGGTCTTCGGCAAAAAAGTTTCGGACGATTGGCTCTTCGGAGCTGTCTTGAAGACTGTCATCAAGGAATTGAAGGCCGCTAACAAAATTAGTTCTGAGCTCAAGGTCGCGCCACCTAAGCCGGAAAAATCGAAACCTTTTTCATCCAAATACTACTAGACGCAAGTATCCTTCAAGATGAGGTCTACAAATGCTCAAGAATCGGGGAGATAAAAATTCTTCTCCAAAAACAAGCAGACGTCGGGGCAATGTGAACAGGTTCAAACGTAAGTAAACGTAAGTACAGCTGGGAGACTGCGTTTTTTCGAATCCAATTGGAAACAGCTGTCAAATGACAACTTTGTATTACAATGTGTTAAAGGTTACAAGATCATTTTTGATAAAAACCAGTTCAATTAAATACTTCATTTATGAAATTCAGTTCTCCATCAGAACTAAATAATTATCAGGAAGCTATTGATAAATCAGGAGACACGGCAGTGTCTCTGGCCAAGTAAGAAAAAAAAATGTCAGAGGAACTGCCGTGTCTGCTTATCAGCTGACAACAAATGCTACTTTTTGGCATAATAAAAGAAGGTGAAACCTTATCAATAGCTCAATTTTCATGTGATCAAAATACCCGCAAAGCTGATGAAAATAAAAAAAAACAAATCTGAGAAAGACCAATTTTTGACCAAGTTATAAACAGCTGAAAATCGCAAAATTTGATAAAAAATGTTTCATTTATCTGCGGTTTCAGCGGGCCGATGACGTCATCATCAAAAATTGATGATGATGCCATCAAACGAATAAATTTCATTTACTTGGTTTCTGACGATAAAACCTTTTTCTAATGATAAAGAAAGATCAGGTTAATGAATTCATACGTGATATTCAAATTTATCAAAATTTTTGAAATATTTTAAAATTTTAAACTTATCGAAAATTTCATCTTTTATGATATGTCCAAAATTTTTACACTTTTAGTTGGTTTTCATTTATCGAATATGAATATATTATTTAATATCTTTTTTCTTCGTTACATTTTTTGCGTCATTTAAGCATGTATACGGGCGTTTATGATGGGTTTGTGGATTTCTGCCATTTCTAGTCAGAATTTCGAGTTTCTGAGCGATTTTGGGGGGTTTAAAAAGGGTTTTTTAGTGGGTGTTTTGCGTCGTTTAAGCATGTCTAAGGGCGTTTTTGATGGTTTTTTTAGATTTCTGCCATTTCTAAACAGAATTTCGAGTTTCTGAGCGTTTTTTAGGGGTTTTAAAGGGGTTTTTAGTGGGTGTTCCGCGTCGTTTAGGCATGTCTAAGAGCGTTTTTAATGGGTTTTGTGCATTTCTGCTATTTCTAGTCAGAATTTTAAGTTTCTGATCGATTTTACAGAAAATATTACTGTACACCTGCTATGTTGGGAATAGTAAATGCAAACGCTATTCTCTGTTACAAACAATTATTTTTTCGTATTTAATATAACTTTATTTCACAATGTAATGAACACTACGAAAAAATTGTAACATTGATATAACATTTTAATAACGTTCAAAATTTACATCAACTACTTCAAATTTACATTTACTACTTCTTCAGCGGCGGGTCGCCAAGTACCTGAAATTAGCTTCTTTACCAAAAAATCACTTATCATTGCCTAATTACGACAAATGTTAAGAGAAAAAGATTTTCTGCAAAACTCCCATGTGTAAGAATATAACTTCAGAAAAATCGTTCTATTAATGTTAACTATCACAAATCATGAAATATCTTGTACTTGACCACAACAAGGTATGATATCATGTACTTTTTTTCGTACTTGGCCATGCTTTTCAGTTTTAATGAATTTTTTGATTATTGTTTAAAGAAGCAATTGAACCGTGTTCTCCTGAAAAAAAATCAATTTCTGTCCCCGGATTTTTTAGTTCCAAAACGGCGGTTCATACAGATTTATTTTCAACCTAAAATAGCTCAATAAATTTATCACAACAAGCAATTTCAAAATAGAAGACTTGCGAGTTGCGAAAGAATTGGTACTTCCTGATTGTTTTATGACCACCTTAGATTTGGAGGACGCTTATGTTTTAGTGTTTGTACTTCCGGATTTGACAATATTTCTGAGGTTCGAATTTTGCAGTACCTTCATACCAATTCACGTGTCTACCTTTCGGCCACAATATAAGTCCATAAGTTTTTACCAAGTTATTAAAACTGGTAATGAGTTCATTGAGACTAAGGGGCTTTACTTCTGTCATCTATTTAGATGACATTTTGTGTATTAAAAGTTCATATGACAACCCTAGTAGAAATTAGTCGGGCTCGCCCTATAAGGCCCCTATAAGGGAGAACATTACAAGCTCTAAAAACGCCCGATTAATTTCTACTAAGGTATAGTAGATTATACAAAATGTGCAAGCGACTGTTAGTCTTCTGGAGTCTCTAGGTTTTATCATTAATAATTCTGAATTTAATCTAACACCAGGAAAAGTTTGTAAATTGTTAGGATTTTTGATTGATTCTCCTAAGTATACGATTAGCTTGACAGATGAAAAAAAAGACTTAAATTAGGCTGATTAGTTGAACAATTCGGAAACAAAGAGACTTGTTTTATACAAGAGTTTGCACAATTCATAGGCAATTTAATCGCGGCATGTCCAGTTATCCAGTATGGTTTTTTATACACCAAAATGTTAGAGTGAGAGAAAATGATAGCTTTAATATTAAATGATTATGTTTATAATACAAGGATTGACATTTCAAAATGTTAGAGCGAGAGAAAATGAATTTGTAATAATGTATGTATCTTTTCAAATTGCTGGTCAACAACTAATATTTATAATCTGAAGAACGAGGCTTGAAATATAATTCTTAATCAAACGAATTTACCTTGTAAGTGATGTTCGATTATAACTGTGTGAAAGCCTCGTTCGTAGATTATGTCCCTCCAATTTGATTTACCCACCCTAAATTCAGCAATTTGAAACATTTTTTACTCTAAAGTAAATGATGAAACAGACGATGGCCGCGCGGGAAGAGGGGAGGCGCGCGGACCATCGCATTTTGATACTGAAATGTGTGACATCTAACGTACCTTGAAGGTACTACTATTAATAATCTTCGAACGAGGCTTTCACATACACATACTTCACAAAAATCATTTGGATTAAATTTTACAAGGATATCGTTGCATGACAAGTATGATCTGTGACGGTTTCCGAGTCTCACTTGTGCGATCAGTATGCGATGAACTGTAACTTTTAAATCCTGTAACTAAAGCTGTATTACCGACAGTATTATATGAGATAACGACAGTAGTACAATATTACACCGCTTGATGGCCGTATGGACTGCTGCATAGTCCAGAGCCAATAAAAGAGAAGAAGCAGTAGAAGAAGCAAGGAGCCACGCACCAGGACTTCAGAGTGAACATGATTCTGCTCAGAGCCGATAATTGTGTCATTTTTCTAAATTATTTCTTACACTCAGAATTCGCTAGAATTGCCTAAGAAAAAATTACGTCTTATTGGATGTATGTTAAAGTTATACTGTGTCATTTAAAATTGTTCTATAATTAAATCACAGCAAATATCAATGTATTTCGATTAATCCTAATTTGCAGATGTCCTAATCGACCGAAAGTTGATGATTAAAATAATGATGATTGAGCCAAAATTAAAAAAAAAGACACATGACTCATTGAAAAAAATTTTGTCTCGTTGGATTTCATTCGGAAAAAAATTTTGTCTCGTTGGATTTCATTCGGAACATATATTTGTATTGTATACAATCGAGTCATGATGACAAAACTTCTTGTATTCATTATAAAGCATAATATGAACGTAACTGTATATAATAAAATTACAATATCGATTCACCAATTAATGCGAACCAATGAATTTATAAAATTTGAGAATAAAAATATTTGTAGGAGAAGCCTTTGCCGCTTAAACACTAGTCAAGAAATAACTATTTTTTAATTTTTCTATAAAATTTTAATGTTATCTCATTAAACTCATGTTAGATTATTGTTAATTAATGTATTTCAAACTATTATCTGACGATATCAACAGAGAGTCCAGTGAAACAAATTGCGTTATAATAAATTAAATATCCTTGATTCAAGTACATTAGAGTGTATCAAAAAAGTCGAATTATGTTAAATAATTCTGCTCTTTTAGTATGTTCAAGAAAATTCAAAACATGAATTTTAGCGGCAATGAAATTATTTGTTTTTTCATTCAGTGCCCCCGCAAATGGCAAACGCTATTTTACAAAATGCAATAACTACGACTAGTCTCAATGAAAATGAGTCTAGTTTGCGGAAAATGAGAAAGAAGAAAAAATACTTCAAAAAAGCGTGTTCTCTTGTTTTGTAAGGGGGTTTTTCGGTGAATTTGAGTAGAAAAATGTTCACTATTCATGATTTTTTTAATTAAAATAATACAATTTATAACTTTAGGATTTGTGAAATTACTTTTAACATATATTGAAGTATACTTATGAATTTTTTGGTTGGTTTCTGCCAAAGGTAGGGGATCCAGAAGGCCCTCGCGATTGCCGTCTTGTCCTTCCAAAAGCCCTCGGGACGTTTCGTAGGCACTGAGGTCCTTCCGAAGTCCATTGGGTTCTTTCGGGTACACTCAGGTCGGGAGAGGGGAGGGGGGGTGGAAATCCTGGAAACTCGAGCAAAAGCAATATTCAGAAAGGGGGCGTAGAGATCCTGGAAACCCGAGCGAAAGCAATAGGAAAATTTAAGTTTCTCTAATTAACTTGAATTAATAATTTCGATTAAATAATAAGACTCTAGATGATTTAAGTTGATGTTCCGGACTACAAACGTACAAAATAACAAGCAAATATCCGATCTTCGAAAATATTTCAACAAATTCTGAATAGAAGTGTATCAAAAACCAACAAAAATTTTAAACACTGATCAAAAACTGATACAGTAACTTTCTCACAAATGTATTCGAAAATGTACATAGAATACTGGCACATAAATTGCATCCCTCATAACAATGTATAGGAAAATACACAAAAAAATAATCAAAATGTTATGAAAACCGACAACAAATTTAGAAAATACATTTAATTAATTATACACAATTTTATATCCTCACCCTCACGGACGAAAATATAGAACAAAAATATAGACAAAAATATATATATTTTTATAAAAATTTTATAAAATCAAAATATAAACTGTTTATACTCATTATTTTCGCTTTTTTTATAAAAATTTTATATAATTTGAATATAAAAAAAATATATTCTTTTTCTATATTTTGTCCATATTCTAGATTTTTTTTTAATTAATAAAAAAAATTATATTTAAACTTCATTTATTTTTTTACATTTTATTTTTGTTTTTAAGAACATTTCAAACCCTTTTATCATATATTACAGTGAAATTGCGATGAGAAACTCGATTTGATGTTCGAGGATTCGAACCCGTGCCTCCGAGGTGATAGTCTGACGTCTTATCCG